>OU612058.1:231100149-231280509 GCA_914767635.1 Melanostoma mellinum | reverse complement strand
TTGGTTGAAAAACAGTTTTTAAATGTGAACGGTTTTTATTTGATTGCATTAGCCAATATTTTGAGTTTGGCACAGTGGCAAATTTCTTCTTAAGCTGCCATTATTGGCATTTTCTGAATTTAATGTAAATTAAAGTAATGAAGAATTGAAAGTAGGTGGTGCATATTTCTATGGAGCCTGGGCCCAGGGCGTACACTTATGAGACTAGTACCAAATGAAAGCTTACGTTCAGCCCAATCAGCCTGCAAAATATTTTTGAATTCGGTCTTGGTGATTTTGAGATAATTAGACTTGAAGTTGAGCGCCGGAAATGGGAAAAATCTGACATTTATAATTACGTATATCTTGAAAAGCATAGCACGTAGGACAACAATTTTAGTATCATATGAAAGATCATAAAAATATCTTTCATTTCATTTAAAATACAGTTTTCAAAATGCCTTATATTTCGAAAAAACAAACCTAAAAGTTGTTTGAAAAGAAACATTTTCGTTGACGTTTGCCAGCCAATATCTCGAAAAAATCAGTGATGACCTATAATTTTTTTTGCACCACTTTAATCCTTAATTGGTAAGCTTTAATTTGATATATAATTACGCTATCATACATAAAGCATATCATGTACATTATACACAATTCCTAAAAAAAATTAAACAAAAAATATGTTCCACAGCAAATGCATTTTTTCATTGAATTTTTCGCAGTACCTACTCTCTTTTTTACAAAACATAAAAGCAAAATACATATAAATGCTGCAAATGAGAAAAAAATGACTAATCTTCGTTTAGATCTATATCAAAATACCATCCAAAAAAAAACCTGTTGCTATATTTATTGCTTCCTGGTGTCTTGCGTAACCCAAATACCATAAAATACTCATGACATGAGCGCAACAACCAACAGTCCTCATTCCAACGAGACAGTTACAATAGTAAGCTTTTATTGTGTTCGAACTATGTGCTACGTTTGCATCGCTATTCACCAAGATGTAAGTGAGATACACTTTTCTACTTACATGCCTGGATTTGATTCGCCCTTGCAATAAAAAGTATGCACCACCTCCTTTAATTTTGGCTTGATATTAGGGTTGATTCAGACGTTATCTTCGAAATTGCGAGTTTACTTTCTGTATAACCTACTCTGTGGTAGCGACTATTCATGATGAAAAACAGCCCAGTGTAAAGTGTTCTCTAGTTGCTTTCAAACTACTTTTGCCTCATTTCTCCGGACAGATTTCAGAGACATGAAATAAATGAGTTGCAAAAGCAATATTAAGAAAAGTAAGCTTGTAAAGCCCAAACGCTGGTGGTTTAATCAGACAAACATTCATCGAGCATGCTTGACAAACAAATTTGAGATTGACCCAGCTTAAGGCCAGCGAACAGCGATGCCGCTCACTACGGCAAAATGAGAAAAAATTTCTTATGTTCCGCACTGCAAAAAATTAGTTTTTGTTGTCAAAATCTTGATTTTTGCTATTTTTTTCAATACAAAACCCGCTTTTCTTTTCTTTTTGGTCATTATTACTGAACATTGTTCCTCTTACTTACTTACTTAAAGCTTAAAATATTATTTACTGTTAATATGAATCCTTATGATTTCATCGTATTTTATTTTTTTAATTTTAGAAACCGTTTAGGTTGCAAAAGTTTCAAATGGTTTCTGGACAACGTGTATCCAGAGCTTTTTATTCCAGGTGAATCAGTTGCATATGGTGAGGTAAGTAATAGTATCAGTAGAAATATTCAATTTACTTTTATTTATTAGACTATTATAAAAATATAAAAAAGATGTGCTTAATACAATTTTAATAAAAAATACTTTAGATGAGAAATCTAGGATATGGCGGTCGCACATGTTTGGATTCTCCAGCAAGGAAGAAGGACCTTAAAAAAGCCGTGGGCTTATATCCCTGTCATAACCAGGGTGGCAATCAGGTTTGTCAGCAAACTCCAATCAAAAGCGACCGCCACCAGCTCCTTTTTTTAAGGCGCTCAGTTTTTTTTTTCAGACGAAGTTATTAAGAGGGGATAAAGCTTAATGTTTAAAGAATACAAATGATCTAAGACTTCAATTAATTTTACAGATTCGAAACAATCTAACATCGTATTGCCTTGATTCGCCTTCCAACGTTGAACATTCACCTGATGGAACACAGAGTCTTCTATATCAGTGCCATGGTCAAGGTGGAAATCAGGTATACTAAAAATGTCTACTTGAAATCGTCCATTAATCTAAAAATATTCCCCATCAATTGTCATAGAATGAAGCTTTTGAGAGTAAAAAGAAAAAAATAGTACTCAAACATTTCACCAGAAATTAAGTTATCGCATCCCCATTACAAATCACATAAATTTGAAAATCATTATTGAAAAACTTTTTCTCGAATTCCTCAATAGAGAAAAGTTGCAATTCCATCTGCTTTTGGTGAAAGTATTAGAAATATTTGCGTAAAACAAAAAAAAGAATAACTTTAGCACCAAAAACTATAACATTTGGCAGTGGAACTCAATTTCCTTGTTGTTGTGAACAAAAAAAAAAATACCGATCGCTTTTTAGCAAAATTGCTTTTTGGAAGTTGGTACAAAAGTCATCATCTGATCGGAAAGTGATTTAATTTTTTGCAATGTCAGTTCTTTTACTATAAGTGAGTAAATAAATAAGTAAATAAGTACTTTAGCAGATCAGAGCTGCGGAAGCTGCGGATAATAACTCTTTTCTCTCAACCACGCCTTGTGGGCATGGTTTGGACCTACAAATTTGTGAAGTACCTAAACACATATACAACAAACACACCAGAAAAAGATAAATTGCTATACTCCTACATTAAAGTTGGATTGTGATAGACTTTAACATGTTTCCTTCCAATATACAGATAGCAACAGCTGGGCCCTGTAACGCAAAACTACAAGTCTACAAGTTAAGAGCCACATGTAGGGTTATGTCAATTACACCTGTAGACTAACAAGTGAACTCATAGTTTTGTGTTAAACAAATTTTTTACACTTGTATTAAAGTACTTGTAGTTTTGTGTTACAGACCTTTATTAGCTGTTGACCCCCAAGCCTGTGTAAACTTGTATCAATTTTTGAATACAAAAAAGTTTTATTACAACTGAAAAGTGGAAAAGCAATCACTTTTGAGTACGTTACATAATACGTATCCAACCTCCTCTCCATGGGTACGTTACGTAATACGTATCCAAAAGTTAAAAAAACTGAACAGAACTGATATTGTGGGTTGTGGAATGCATAAATTCGCTGCGCTCATGTGCGAACTGTGTGGTTGTTACCATTTTGAGAACTCTAACGACGTCATTCGCATAAGCAAGCGTCGATCTGCTCATGGCGTAATGTCTGCCTGTAACGTAGGAGTTCGAGGTTCGAGTCCCAGAAATATAATGTTGTATTCCCCCCCCCCCCTTTTTGGCGGTGGTACCCGTCGTGATGGTTAGCATGTCCACCTGCTAACCCAGAGGTTCGAGGTTCGAATGCCAGCAGAGGCAAAAATGTTTTTCCACTGGTATCGCCTTTCGCGAGGAATTGGCAAGTCCTCCGTTAGTACCTAAATTCATTGCCATGAAAAGCGCTTTCTCGATAAGCCGTTCGGAACCGGCAGAAAATTGTAGGTCCCCTCCATTCCCTCACAAGGCATGGTTGCGAGAAATGTGCTAGACCCAGGGGCTCCTCGCTCTGTTGTGCCACTCTATTTATTTATTTATTATACCCTTTGGCAACAAATTGGCCATGAAAAGCACTTGCTAATCAGGCCGTTCGGAGTTATTGATCCATAAAATAGGTCAGGCTCCGAGGCTCCCGATCTTTGCTCCGCCGACCGCCCTATTTTTCATTTGTTTAACCACCAATTCGTGTCAAATAACAACCAAATTATTTGTTATGCTTTTGCAAAATTCGCCATTCAAAAGTCAAAAGTCGTCGTCCAAAAGAAGCAATTTACCGAAATTTGGAATATGACGATTTCGATATACTCAACCTTAAATATATCGAAGCTTTAGTTTTTGTTTCGTTGAAACAGATATAAACATACATTTTCCCATCAAGTTTAACCAAAATGGAATCGTTTTAAAAACTTTTCTGCCAACGTTAAGACTCGTTTTATTCAGTTTTTATATTGCTTCTTCTGTCGATTGGATGTATCATCAACTAGTTGGAAATTTTCACTAAATAACAGTCACAAAGATACCATTTTCTACCATACCTTTTAAAATATGAAAAACTTTATACCTTTACCCTAAAACGATTCTGAGGGTTACCTCTCCATGGGGGCTTTTCGCCATAGGTCACACACTTGACCTCAACTCCTAGACCTAGACTAGCTTTCCCGCCCAAAATATTAGTTGCTCCCAAATTTTTGCAACATTTCAAATGCCCATAAAGCAGCAAATATATCTTTAAGAGCAAATTCTATTTAGGCCTCAAAGATCTGCAAGACTATAGATAGAAGAAGAAGTACTCAATGATAGAATTAACGATGGAATCTTAACTTAAAGTAAAATTATTGTGAAAATTTGAAAGTTTTTGACCCATTCCATCACAGAATTTTGTTTTAAAGCACTGACTAAGTCCGTTTGTGTTTTAAAATCACTTTTTAAATCAATGTTATTAATTGATAACTATCTACAAAGAGATAGTAAGGAGTCTCAATAGTATAGCTTTTGGAACTGGACTCATGTCTCGTGTGTAGGTCCACAATAAAAATATATGTAGTCTTCACCCCCAAACCACCCGAAAGTGACAAAATTGTAGATAAACTAAGCTTCTCAAGTCATAGGATTTGAGTCATTTCGAAAATGGTTGAGAAGAATAAATATTTCAATTGAAGCTGTAATTCTTTTATTTTTTGAAACTTCTTTATCCTTGTGAAAATCCCTGCAACGATTTGGAAATCTGATAACGTTTTCATAAAAAAACAAAAATTAGAAATGCGAAAGTCGCGGAAAATGTGTGTGTTAACAGGTTCGATTCTTTTGCTTTAACTGAAATCACAGCACATTTTGAATCCGTCGAACAACATAAAGCTACCGTTTCAGTGATAGGTATTTCAACAAAAGCTATGAATCATATACTGAGACCTTCTGTCCCACTTTAAAGTCGAACAAAACATTGCTCTAGCAATAATTTACATACATACAAATAATAAAAGTCCCAATTTTATCAAAGGCCAATTCTATGACAATATAAGGTTTACTCGCATTCACCATTCACCTACTAAATTATTGTGTCTATCCCATTGACAACTACAATATTTACAATAAAAATTTGTTTATTTTTTGCTGCTCTATGGCACGGTGCTCACTCATTCACGCCAAAATCAACTAATTACCTATACCAACTAATAACAGATTTTATTCTAAAGTTAGATAGACACCACACCATTCTTCCACAACCTTGTTTTCTTTTTAAAAAATTTTTTTTTTGGTTTTTGTTTGTGGAATTTGTCAAAAGCTGTAAATGGTAATGGTTTATGTTTTGGTTCGGTCAGACAACATCCTCCAATCATAAATAATTTGTTGCGTCCCGCTTTATAAACATTAAAATAAAGGTGCTTTATGCATCAACGATTTTTTACTTTTTGTTGGTTTGAGGTTAATCATGTTTATGACAATATGCATTTAACGATGAAAAAAATATATTTTGTCCAAATGACGATGGGTAGCTGTAAATACATACATACTTCATAAATAAACGTTAATACAAAGTACTAAGGATTTTGTTTTTGTCCTATGAGCGTTTTACGAAAAACTAAAAAAGTACATAAATGTTTCTGAGTTTTTGCTGTTTAAGCTGAAGAGTCTTCAATCACAAATACGAAACACAGTTTCATAAACGACAAATTTAATTCTGACTAAAGGCTCGGTAAACACTGGAACCTTGTTTTAGGAAACTTGGTTCAACGCCCGGCACTCCGCAAACATTGAAACGACTGATACGAATTGACTCGAACTCCATTATTTTACACAACATTATGTCATTCAAATCACTCGCACTCTTCATACATGAAATTATAAATTATAATTAAGCGTAGTCCACTTACAATTAAACGTGGTATGAAAACCATGCAGCTCAACATCGAACACCGACAACAATCAAAACTGACGAGTAAAATAACCCGACAGATACTAATGCATAAATCATTCCTATGATAAAAGCGAGTAATAAGGTTAGTTAAGTGAGAATTGAAAAACTTAAAACAAAAACTGTTTATCGGAACGATTAATGTTTATTTAAATACAATAAGAAAATATCAAAGCATTGCAACTAAAGTCTATTAGGCAACAGTTGAACTATTTTGTTTACTGTTCACAGATTAGATACACTCGGACAAAAGCGCGGTCTTAGCAAAAACTCCCACAACAAGTTTTTCCCTGCATTTTTTTTTTTTTTGAAACTACAAGTTTTCGCAAACGAGATGCTTCCAATTCGTTTACGATAAAACCCGTTGCGAAACCATTAGTGGGTGCATAGCCACTTTGTGTGCTGAATTTGTTCACCCAAAACTGTCACAACAAGCTCTTTTTTTCAGGAGGAAATCTTCAAAAGATACTTGGCAGTATTCGACACCAAGTAGTGTGGGATTCTTACCTCACTAAAAACTCCTCGTAATCAGAACCAGTCTATGAACGATCGACAACAGATTTTTCTTTCTCAATAATATAATCGCTTTAAGGGAAGCTTAAACTTTTAATGCTTCCCATGACTTTTAGACCATGTTCTTCTTAATCTCCTATCTTTGCATCTCGTATTTAATACGGACTCCATTTCAGAGTTGATATGACTATGCAGTCGCTGATTGTGTGATACAGTATGTTTTCTTACAACTTCTGTAACCGTTTCTATTTGTAGGTCACGATTTAAATCGCTATTTCTTATATACCATGGTGCATTTACTATTCCACGAAGGACTTTGATTTGGAACTTTTGGATAATTTCAGTATTTGTTTTCCTTGTACAGCCCCATAATTGAATTCCATAGTTCCAAACAGGTCTATAAGTACTTGTTTATAAAGCATTATGTATTTTATTTTCCACAGATAAGTCGGAATTTCTACCGAGTAACCAGTACATTTTTCTTTACTTCAAGTTGAGCTCTTCCCTTTTCTTTTTGATATTCTCTTTCCATTTTAGCTTTGCATCCAAATTCATCCCAAGGTATTTGGCCGTATTGGCGTAAGATACAGCTTGATTGTTGATGAATATTTGAACGTAGCTTAACTTTTTATTTGTAAAGTTTATATGTGCAGATTTAGCTTCATTGATACGCCATTTTTTGGTTCAATCACTAACGGTGTCGACGGCATTTTGCAATTTCTCAGCAGCCTTGACGACGCACTTACTGTCCTATGTCCTTGTCCATCCAAGTTCTCTTGACCTTCTTTACAGGAAGCAGGTAACTCCATTTTCGACGCTCTTCAAACTTGGGGACAGGAACTTCATATTTGGAACTCTAATGTCACTTTCCATTGGTATCAATCGGGGAAGCACTCATTTATAAAACCAATGAAACACCCAAAATAGTTTCTGCTTAGTTCAACGTATTTTCTTTGTCTGAGTGAAACATCTAAGGCTCATTCGATTAACGTGTGTTCGTGCTTCTTGAGTTAGTTCTTAATCCAAATTATTAAGTGTTTGTCACTTCTCAGAAGCAATCGTTTTTTTTTTTTTTTCAATGGAAAGCTGTGAGAATGTTCACGAATTATTATGGACTTTTATTTCCGTCCAATAGAAAGCAACATTAGTGTTCTCAACAGAAAGTTATCCACTTTACTAAATTTCAACTTATTGCAATAAGCCGGTCCTGAGATTATGCTTAGGATATTAAAAAGGTAATTGACAACCTTAACTAATCATCATTGATAAAATTGATTGATTAATAAACTCACCATTTTCGTCATGGTAAAGTACACGAACGAGCAACGTCTGTAAATAATGAACATTCACATTCAGTGACCGCAACTTTAAAAGCATTAAAAACAGAACCAGACTCATTCACTCACTGAGTGATCATCAAAATTATGGAAACATGAAATTTGGAAAAATAGTGGGCGTAGTTACTTAGAATTTGGCATATTTCTTTATTTCTTTATTTTTCACAACTGAGTTACAGTACAGGCCGTTTATGCTTTCGGTATTATATTTCCAATAGTAGGGGAGCCCGAGCCGCTAAATTTGCAGTTACTAAAGCGTCATGGGGACTTATTGGATTGTGAAGTTTACGTTCTAAAACGAAAAAAAGTGTAGGGCAGTTTTTCATTTCAGTGGGGCGATGGGCGTGTATGAGCTTTTGAAAATGTAAAAAAAAACAGTTAAATTGAAATACTCGAGCGCGTCAGATTTTCATAGAGTATACGCGCTTTGTCTTTCTGATAACGGATATATATTAATCTGACGATTGACTGGGGGCAAATGGGCGTAAACAGAGGTTAAAAAAAATAAAAAAAATAAGTTATTCGAGCGTGTCAGATTTTCAAAGTGAATGTTAAGTGTACTCTAAAAAGTGTATATTTCAATAATCTGACAATTTGAGTGGGGCGATCAGTCATGGCTGATTTTTAAAAATGTAAAAAAAACACGTGACCTTGAAATACTCGAGCGTGTCAGATTTTTATACAGATTGATCAACTTGATGTCTTCGTCCTCCAGGATGATAATCTGACAATTATATGGGGGCGTACTCTTAGTCTGACAATTTTAAAGTAACAATTCTTTGTTGTTTCTATTTTTTATTACTGGATGCAATCAAAAAATATGTACACATATTATGTATTTAAAAATTTTGTATTGAAATTTTGTTGAAAATACTTTAAAAAAAAATCCTGAAAGTTTGAGCCCTTAATATTAATTTTAAGTGCTCGATCAAGAGGTGTGAAGATTTTCCATTGAAAATATATGGAAACTCTGATTTTTTATTTTTAAATTTCTATAACTCAGCGGCATTTCATGGGATCGCTTTAACCGAAGATGTTTTTTTCTCAAAATTGAAAGCTCTACAAAAATGTTCTTTTTGGCAAAGTCGTTACTCATACCGGGAAGGTGGTACGGGCCACTTAACCAGATTTTTGCATAAAATTCACGTTTTGTCGCAGTTATCTCGTAAATCACAAAAGCTACAGAAAAATTGTAAATTACAAACTTGTAGAGAATTTAGTTTTCTACAAAAAAAATCTTATGGACCAATTGCTAATATCAATATTAACCGAGATATTAACCATCATATATTATACATTTCACTGACGATTTTACCTCAATCGCCCCAACCAAAATGTCAGATTATATGTTTTCCGTAATCCTGATAAAATTACCTTCAAAATAAAAAAAAAATTAATCGCGCTCGAGTATTTCGAAACATCGATTTTTTTTTACATCTTTGTGACTCGCCTACTTACGAAGGCCCCGCTGAAATTGTCAGATTATTGAAATATACACTCGTCTCGATGTAATCAACCTACCATCTTTTAATCTGACGCGCTCGAGTATTTCCGATGATCGACTTTTTTTTACTAATCTGACGGGCTGCTCTCAGCGAACGCCCCAACATTTAGGTTTAATAAATGGTAGGAGTACATTACATGGTGCAAGGTTTCTCCCCATATGATTTTCTGACGCGCTCGAGTAACGCGCAAAATCCCCTCTTGGGCTCCCCTACTACAATTGAAAAGCTGCCTACAACACAATACAATTTTTTGTCTTCTAATGTGCTGATAGTGCATCATCTGGGGGCTAGGGCCTGTAATACAAAACTACAAGTCTACAACTCATAAGCTACTTGTAGGATTATGTCCATTACACTTGTATTTAGAAGAGCAAGCAAATAAAAATTTCTTTGTGTTACAGCCATTTTTTACTTATATTACAAGTGCTAGTAGTTTGTATAACAGGTCCTAGATACGCATTATACTCCTTCGAACATGTCGCATGAACATGATTATTGTTGAAAACTATTGTTTATTTATTATTCTTTTGTTTTATTAGTTTTATTTGATTTTGTTTTTTATTACTTATATATATTGAATATAAATAGAACTACATTTATTGTGTTTTTTTATGTTAATGTAAAAGTGAACCGTCTGAAGCACATTTTGTTTCTTTAAAAAAAAAGTCGTGTACATGTAGATATCAAGACTTCAATGGGTAAAGATGAAGACAAAATGGAGACCATTTGTACAAATATCCCCGAATTTTAACAAAGGCATGATAGAATGAAAAGAATGCATGCCTTTTGGTTATGGGCTTCAGGTACTTCAGGCACATGTGTGATTTCAAGGATGAACTAATAAGGAGCTGGTGGCAAGGCTTTTATTATTATTATTTTATTTTGTTACAAAAAAAATTTTGATTATATTTTCTTATTTTTTGTTTGCTTTTTAAGTACAAAGATGGCAGATAAAAAGAAATGTGGATT
This sequence comes from Melanostoma mellinum, assembly GCA_914767635.1. NCBI lineage: Eukaryota > Metazoa > Arthropoda > Insecta > Diptera > Syrphidae > Melanostoma > Melanostoma mellinum. The sequence continues at coordinate 231,270,090 of OU612058.1, read as the reverse complement.
TTCCGGAAAAAAAATGTGTCTGTCCATGTCATGTCGATTTTCATGTACGTTTTGTCTATTTTATGCTGTCCCGAATTAAGTTCCACTTTGTAACAAACTGAATAATTTGTATTTGATGAAATGGAAGTTAAAACAAGTCACAGAGATGACATACAAACTAAATTCAAATCTGAACTCAAAGACACAAAATGTCATGAAAAGAGTGGATCTGTGGACAGGCACTAGAATGTAATAAAATCCACATTTTTCAACGATTGCCCTTGAGTAAGACTAAAAGCTAATAGATAGCTCAAAATTGTTTAAATGGCACACATGATTCATAATTCAGGCATCACGTATTTCATTGAAAAAGACATTCATTTCTAAACGCGTAATGCCTGAACAAAATTTTTAAACATAAACTAATATACTATACATACTCGTACTATACGCCTTGTATATGGCTCATACATCTGCTTATGAATTCGTGAGTTGAACATAATCCTTATTTTTAAAATGTACTCATTACATAAATTAATACAAATATGTTGCTATTAGCTTTTTTTATAAAAACAAAATATAATGTACAAAAAATGAACGTAAAGACATTTGTTTTGCATTTGTATTTGCTTTTGACATTTTAACATTTTCCTTGTGTTTTCCTTTTTGTGTGTCATCAGTACTTTATGCTCAGCAAGACCGGAGAGATTAGACGAGACGAAGCTTGTCTGGATTATGCTGGAACTGACGTTACATTGTATTCTTGTCATGGATCTAAGGGAAATCAGGTATGCAAATGTTTATTCTTTTTTTAAAACTCTTTTTAAGCAAATTCCTGAAAAACATATGAAATTTTCTTGAAAGAGTTTTCCAGTGTTCTCACGTTCAAGGCTTAGATTTCGTAACGTTTAAGACGACTATCGTCTAAATTTTCGGTACTTAAAAAGCTCATTTAAAAAACCTGACAAAATTACCAAAATTTACAAAACATTAGTGAAACAGCTGTCCTTCAATCATTGAAATTGGAGTAACATGAAAAAACTTTTGGTGATACAATCAACAACAGGCGATTGGATGATAGTCGTCTAAAAAGTTACGTAATCCAGGCCCAGTGTTACAAGTGTCAATCAATTAATGTGCATGAAGTTATTAATAGTGTATATGTGAGTTCTGTAATACAAAATTGCAAATCACAAGGAACTCTTGCAAGTGCAAAAGTTTTTTCAAACCAAAGACATATTACTGTTGTGAAAACGACAGAAACGCTGCTGACAGCATTTCTGTCGTCGCGATAGATACAAATGTTTGGAAGCGCGTTATTTTTCTTATCACGTCAATGTGAAGCTAAACATAATTTGATAAATAATTTGCATAATTTGCTTAAATTTATCTATCCATACATATAAAATAGGATGGATGGATGTATGTATGTATGTCCGGCGTAGACTCCTAAACCACCCACCGGATTTTTATGAAATTTTCAGGGTAGACATGGTTTAGTCCAGAGATGGTTCCTGTCAAGGTTTGATCCCCATATTCCCACAGCAACGAGGTTGGGAACGGAAAACTAGAAACAACTCCACAGATCTCAAAAATTCTTCCAGCACTAGGGGTGCTACATTATCTCCCTTCATCAGTAAATTAGACTATATTTCATCGCTATTATCCCTCAGGAACGGAAACGGAAACGAGAACATAACCTTGAAGTTACTTGACCGATTTCAAAAATTCTTTCATCTCTAAGATGTTACATTATCCCTCAGTGACATAGACTTATATTTCATTCACATATTTCCACGGGAACGGAGGAATCCTTCAGGAAATGGGTTGAAAATGGAAACTTAGAAACTACTGGGTAGATTTAAAAAATTCTTTCAACATTAGGGATTCTACATAATCCCCCTTTACCCTTTGTCAGTAACTTAGACTATATTTCATCCCTTTAATCCGACAGGATCAGAAACAGGAATGAGAACGGGAACATTAAAGTTACTTGACCGAACTCAAAAATTCTTTCATCTCTAGGATGTAACATTACCCTTCAGAGACATAGACCTTTATTTCATTCACATATTTCCACGGGAATGGAAGATCCCAACAGGAATGGGTTGGGAACGGAAACTTAGGGACTACTGGACAGATTTAAAAAATTCTTTCAGCATTACGATGCCACATAGCCCCACAATAAGAAAGATTATATTTCATCCCTATATTCCAAAGGAAGAGGAAGAATGAGAACGGGAACCTTAAAACTACAGACCCGAGCAAAGCCGGGCGGCTCAGCTTGTAATGTATATAATTTTTCTACTGTAAATATAATTTCAGACTTGTAAGATACAGATGTTTGGTTTCAAGATTCTTCATTTTATATACATGTTAGGTTTGGTTAAAATGGATGTCAGGAAAACAACTGACACACTTAGACCAATAGTATGTCCATTGTGTGATACCATAAGAATTATGTGAGGGAGTAATCTCACTTAACAAAACCATTTGGAGCTTTTGATAAAGCGATAAAGATGAAGGGTATCTGTCTTCGCTAGATCGCTTAAATCCTCAAGGAAATATTTTCCTAGATTCAATTTTCTTTTGAGGGAGAGTGCAGGACATGACCAAAGGAGGTGTGGGACTGTCTCTTCCTCCTCCACATCTAAACAGCTTCTACAGAAATCGTTAGATGAAACGCCGAGTCTTATGGCGTGTCTACCTATCAGGCAATGTCCGGTAATGACATTTATTACGTAGCTAACGTGAAATCTGGTTATGGATAACAAATGTCTTGTGCATTTTAGATCAAGCTTATATACAGGTTCTCCCGAACAAAAGCGTCTTTGCAGTTGCGGCAGCGGCAGAAACTATATTGTCATCAATTTTGCTGTCGCGACTATACAAATGTATGAAAACACTCATCGTATTTTTTTTTGTATCACCGGTGTCTGCATTCTCATATGACGCTGCATAACTTACTTTTGACAGCTGCAACAGTCGCTGCCCGTGGTAGCCATAGCGTAATGGTTAGTACATTTGCCTGTTGCGCGGAAGGTTCATGGTTCGAAGAGAAGCCCAAAATATTATTTTTCCACGGGTGTTGCTTTTCGCGAGGAATTGGCAGGTCCTCCGAAAATAAATACGAAAGCGCTTTCTCAATTAGCCGTTCGGAATTGGCAGTTTGTATGTCCCCTCCATTCCCTCACAAGGCAATGGTTGTGAGAAATGCGTTAGGTTACGGTTCTTCACGCTGTGTTGCGCCAACCTATTTATTTCTTTATTTGAAATGTCACTTAAGTTACGGGCATATAAAAACTCGCACATATTTGCGATTCTAATGTTGAAAATTCAACTTCAATGCTTTACGTAGATCTAAGCAAACTTGTTTAAAGGGGTGTTCAGACGATGTGCAGAATCTGTCAAAAAGCCGCATATTAGTTTCCGTTGATTTGCTAGCACATCAAGTTTTCGCAAATGAGTACACAAATTTTGCGATCGATGTGCGGCGTGTTCACACGGTATAGAGAAAAATACGCACGTCACAAATTTGCGATCATATGCAGGTTTGCGTTAGTTGAATAGATTGTCTGAAATTTGTGTTTTGCATGTGCGGTCTGCCCCAAAACAGTGTTCAGACGATTGACGTCAATAGTCGCAAATTATTACGTAAGAACGACGTCAGAACCGCAAATATGTATGAAATATCATTTTGTCAACCCAAATGGCCTACTCCATGGTTGAAATATTTTTTGGAACTTCTTCAATATATTGCGTTTTCACACAACATAAATCTTCTTTTAGCAACGAACCGATACAGAATAAACTGCAGGAAGGAAATAATATTTTGCAATTTGATTTGACGATGCATTTTCAAGCAATATTTTTCGTCAACATTTTGAACAGTAATATTACGTGGTGTAAGGGCCGTATAAAGGCACCCCCAATAATCGGCCAAGATGAAAATACAATCGAATTTTAAATATAATACTGCTGCCTTAATTGAATTTATTTGGAATGAAGTCCAAATATCAATTTATGTATATTTAAATTTTTGACTTTATTTTAAGCTCAATGCCTACAGTTTCAGCTTCCTGTAGCTTTATCTCTAAAGTAAAACAAAAATCTCTGTTTCCAACACGACTAATATAACACTTTTGCTTTTGTTCTTTTTTGTAGTTTTGGACGTACAATGCCGACACAAGCCAATTACGCCACGGATCATCCGACAAATGCCTTGCTATCAATGAGAAAAAGGATAAGGTGATTATGGAAGAGTGCGACCCGAATCGGGCATGGCAAAAATGGCATCTTGAAAACTATGATCCTTCGAAATTGTGAAGATTTATGTATGCGAATAGCTCAATTATGATTCCTACGCACAAAATATAACCAATTTTGTCGCTAAGTGTAAAACAATGTATTTAAATTATTAAGTCTGCGAGTCGATAGATATTGTAAATACCATTTTGTATGTAAGGTAATTTTGCATTTAAATTTAAAAAAAAACTACATTAAGTGAAATATCAATTTACAAAAAAAGGCACAAAAATACACAATATTATTATAGCTAAGCTCAGCATGCAAATAGAATTTAAAGTAAAGAAACAACACTAGTGCTGGATTTGTCAATGGTCTCAAAATTTGATGAACGAATATTTGTCCAGCAACATAATTATTCATCAAATCTTAAAACCTTTCGATAAAAAATCACAGTTTAATTGTTGTTTTTGATGTTGTTGTTGACTGGGCTCATTGTTTTAAGTACTTAAAATTAAAATGCTGTATCTAAGCAAGTTAAGTGCTATTCCTAATCAAATTTTACTTCGATTGAACACATTTTTCGTTATTTCTTTATCACACACAACCTGTTATGTACTTACGCATTCCTTTAATGAAATCACTAAACAATTGATGTTTTGAAAGTTAATATGCACTAAAATAAATATTTAAAAAAAATATCTACTTTATTATGTTATAGAAACAGTAATTAAGTTTTTGATTATGTACTTGCCAAATTTCCTTTAATCTATCTCTGTATATAGTTATACAAGTTTTTATTTTATTTAAAAAATTATTTTTAGTAATATCATGTTAGTGAAACAATTTTATTTTATTATTAGAAGTCTACCTTTGTCAGGTATAAAAAAACATATATGCCATTTAAAATGAAGCACAAATACGTTCTATTCCAAAAGAATAAACATATCTAATACTTACAATAATATACTTACTACTTAATAGCGTTATATCATAGCTAAGAGTGTCGAAATAAAAATAAGCCAACTTTTTAAATTTGTCTTTTTATCCTTAAAACATGTTCGCGAGAATTTACAGTTTTCATTTTCCGAGATTTACTCGATACCTCAGGGAATCCAATATCTATTCATCCATATGAATTTAGAAGAGGAGAACCCTTTGTTCCTAAAATTGTTTATTTAATTCATATTTTTGCATAAAAGTTTTGAAAAAATTTCATTAAGAAACCACTGGGAATATTGAGAAAAAATATTTATTGTGTGGTTGTCCCTTAAAACCACTAGGAATCAAAGGGTTTAGAAAGTACTTGATATAAGTAAGTAAGTAAATGGATTCATTTATTTTTCATTTTCTTATTTAACAATGAGTATAACAATGAATTTTGAGCAATGGCATTGCCGTCAGCTCAGTTAGCAGTGCTTGTAAATTTATTTTATTTTTGTTTATGGTTTATTTTGTTTAATTTTTATATGAGAATTCGTTATGCAAATTCACTGATCAATAGTGCTTTGAATATATACGATTCCGATAGGTAATTGTACCCATAGGTTTTTCCAGTTGAGTCCGTTCAAGATTTCAATGGCGTATTTCATGGATAGTGTCTTTTTTCCGAAGTATATCAGGCGTAGGGAAGAAAAAGCTGGGCATATACTTAAAAAGTGAAAAGAGTCTTCTTTAGCTTTAAGATTGAACAGAATTGATTAAAACTTCCAACTGTATGGGCTTCCATTTAAAAAGAATATTTCACATCTTATTTTGAAAATGAGACCTTGTGATGTGATTCTTGGCCCGAATCTCAACTTTGACATCACTTTTGGACAATTTAAAAAAGGCTAATTTTGGTGTACTTTGACCTGTGTTAAATTCGATTTCTTTGTCAATAATGATGTTAGAGACCTTATTTTAGACTTAATTTTTTGTAAATAATAATCTTCAAAATTGTATTTAAGTTGGACTCCTATAGGCTAAGGGTTGCCAGATTTTCAACTTTAAATGGTGTTCAAATTTTTTCCCCCAAGAAAAGTTTTGACTTTGAAGTAGTTTTTTTTTTTTCAAAAAATGCCTGTTAAATATAGAATTTCTTTGTTTTTTACAGATGAACAAAACAAAAATAAAAAAATAACTCACGAATAAGTGCACTCAAAAACACATACATACATTTTATGATACTTGGAAAAAACTAAAACAGGTAAAAAATCTTTTATTGCAAAAGCTTGCAGTGGCAGTAGTTTTCCAAGAATAAAACAAAAAAACGTCAGTTCAAATTTGACGTTCAAATATGTGTAGGTTTTGTGTTCGAGTATACTTTTATGTAAATCAATCGCTCTCAGAGAAATTTTACCCCCACCCCTTAAAATTTTTCTGACGGCCGATTTTGGAGCACAAAGTACTCGAAGGTAGCTACTCACAAAACTTTTTCTATTTTCAATCAAAAATTTAATTTTTTGCTCATTTGGTGGCTATTAAATTCTTTACTACTATGTTACTCTTGATAAAGGTGGTAACATATTTGAAAATTCTTCCTACCATAAGAAAAGTAAATAAGTTATTGGCCCTTATTGCGAGTGTCGCCTAACATTCGATACGACAAGGGTCGGTCGAACGCTTCGATAAATGTTCCTTTTGGTATTGCGTATCTCTATCGATAAGGATTTCTTTTATTGTGAATAGTGAAAGTAGCCGTTGTGAATAAATCCTATAATTTGACATTTGAGTTAGATTCAGTGATAGTCGAACGCAAAAATACAGACGATAAGGACCGAATTCAAAATTGAAATTATCGAACAATAAGATACACAATACCAAATTTAATTTTCGATGTTCGACTATCGCCAACCAAACGACACTCGCAATAAGGGCCATTGTAGATTGCAGTCATTTCGCAACGGTATTTTGTTTTAAGACTTGAGACAAAAAAAAAAACCAAGACACCGGGTAGACCAATTAGGGATTACTAGAATGGATCCATGAAAATGTCAAAACAATAACAAAACAAAAGCAGTCGTGAATGACAGCGAATATCGTGAAAAGTTTAATATCGCCACGTAACGATAACGAGTAAGTTTTTGCGAGTATCGTATTCTGTAATACAAGCCCAGCTAATTCTGACAGCAATCTGGATTTCAGATACCTGACTCGCTCCGAAAAGGAGTCGCAGATGCAGGTATCCTATATAATTTATCCAAGGAAACGACAGAGTTTCTCATTTTATTGATTGGATTTGTAATTTGTAAGAGTGTGTATTCAGAAAACCAGCTACATGTTTAGTAAAAAGAATTTGTCAAACCTCAAAGATAGCAAATGCCTTCAGCCCAGATATCAATATTTATAAACTTTTACCGCCGTATTAATAAACGCGGAATAGCTGCGTTCCATGGATTAAGTGGAAAATGGTATAATGGTAGCTTTAATTAAATGGAAAATGGTATAATGGTAACTTAATCCATGGAATAAGGCTATTCCGCGTTTATTAATACGGCGGTTATTGTTTTTCATTGACGAAAAGAATAACTCTTTTTGTGAAAAGATTTACCCTTTTCCCAATTTCCATGTTCCATTGAAAAAAAAGTAGATTCGGAATTACTCTAAACCCCAAAGATGTACTCCCATTTGATTGGGATATCTACTCTGGACTTACACGATCATGCAAGAACATTTGTTCTGTCGAATTTTAAATTTTGGTTATGCGTTGCCGTTGGGTAGAAAAAATTGCTATAAAAGTATAAATTATAAGAAAACGAGTAAAAAAGTATGAATTCAGTGATTTGCTGAAGAAACCAAATTTCAAAATCTGAAAATATGAATTTCTGTATGAGAACATCAGTTTAACCTACAATACTAAGAAAAAAGCTAAAAATAGGTGTCAAGTAGTGTAATTGAAAGGAGTAGGTGCCGATTTGAGAGTTAAATCTTTCGAATTTCAATGGAAAACGCTGTCTTGTTGTAGGAAGAGTTGCTCTTCATTTTTGTAGAAAGAGTTACTATATTTGTAGACTAATAAGTTACTACTAAGTTAGAATAAAAAGGCTTCATTTTACAAATTAAATATTTTTTTAATCTTTTTAAGAAAGAGAAACAGATATAAGATTTATGACATAAGATTTAAATATGACATCTTTTTAAGAAAGAGAAAAAGATATAAGATTTATGACATCTACTATCCGTCACTAACATCGCTAGCAAGGCCGTAGTCTTCTCCGTCGTCATACTCAAGACTTTTGTAAAACTCATGATGCTGTTGGGGAACATATCTCAGCAATTCTATTAAGTCGTCATATTTGGCTTTTGAAATAGGTCTCCCACGGGGAAAAAGAGTTGGCATCTCACACACAGCCAGAGATTCATTAGTTGAAAATCTTTTCTTAAAATTCACTCTCAGAGTGCTGTAGTCATCAGAAACAGGATATATAGTATAGGGCTCACTTTTACAGGAAATTATGGTACCATAATTAAGGCAGGAAACTTGAGTTCGTCTTATCAGTGCTATAAGTTTGGCCGACGAAATAAAATCCTCGCTTTGCATTACCGTAATCTTAACTTTATGATGAGTCATCATGACATTTTGTATAAACCTGATCCAATCATCTGGTGTATATAGCTCTTCCGTTGATTTTCTACGCTCTGACTCAATCTTGGTAAATAACCTATTGCAGCTGTTGTAACTGTGTCCGTTTACAAAGTATTTTTGTTGAATTGTAGTCAAATTGCTTTGCTCATGCATGAATTTTTTCAATATCATCGTTAGCTTGATATTTCGATTTTGACCGCCACAAGGGTCAGCGTACAGTATAATTTCATTTACATCGGGTGCAATATGGCGCTTTAAATGCTTTATTAGACACGAACCAATCTCTTGTCCTCCTTTTGCTGCTACATTTTCACTCCAAATGTACATCCAGGCTTTCCTTTCTACTTCGTGGTACACACACAAATTGTATGTCCAGAGTGGACGTCTATAAAATGCTTCTGGCGTAAGCAATGATGGAGTTTCAAAGTTCTTTTGAAGATCAAAAGTAAGCACAACCTTGCGTCCATTACTTGCAGCAGCTTTTTTGACATCATCAGCATATACCTCGCATGTCTTCTTAACTAAACTACTATGTTTTTCGCGAAACTGAATTGATTCGGCATCGATATTCCATCCGGTTTTAGTTTCTCTACAAAACTGGCAAAAATCAGAGTGCCGGCGTTTGAAACTTAAATTGTTTTCAGTATTGAAAATTGAACGAAACGCAGATTCACCGACGTGTGGTGCATTATTCAAAACACGCACTCTTTTATATTCATCATAAACAGCCTTTAAATTCAGAAAGTGGTGCAAATATTGGGGTTTCGAATGTGAATGGTCATTACCATGATGCGATTCATATTTAGGAATCGAATCAATGAACTCTTGTACATCTAATCTTAAGAAAAGTGGTGTTTTGTTGGGACCAGGACCCTGTCCACGGCATTCAGCAGCGTCAGGATTTGTAACTGATGTTTTCAATGTTTCGAATACACGAACTGGAGTGGTTTGAAGACATTTCAGGAAAAAATCACGACACACCTCTCGGTCTACATTATTTTCATCTTTCAATAAGTAGATGTGATGATATTCCTTGCCTTTGATGGGGACCAATGGATGTGACTGGGCTTCCTTCTGCTCAACTTGGACACGCTTCACGGATGCACGAATGAACTTTGTCTCTTGAGTCCAATCCTTGTCCTGAATCTGATTGACCGTATAGAAAATTTCCTTCTGACGTTCCAGTTTAATTTTCCTTGAACAGTTTTGGTTGTCTTTGCATTTGCAAGTCATCTGACCAGCGAATGTCTTTGATGAGCTTGTTTTCTTGTCTGGTTTGTCCTCGACATCAGGGGTGATTATTTTAGCTTCGACGTCTTCGTCTGAATAATTGTGCGGCTGAGTCGCTGTTTCAGTTCTTCGAGGTCTTTTACATGGCAGTACTATGTAGCATACAAAACTAGGTATGAGATTTGAGATATCACAGAGACTTTCAAATACTACTTACCATATTCACTTTCGCTGTTCGAATCTGTCTCAGCTTCAACTTTGACGATGTTGTTTACTACTTGTTCTTGAAGTCCATATTCATCTAATTCAATTTTGAAGTACTGTACAGCCTCTTCGCCTAAAACCAGAAACAGTACATTTGTTGTATCCTTACGATTTTGCGATGAAACAACAAAAGAAGGGAAAAAAGTTAAAATTACCCTCATCCATTTTACGGTAACTAATGTCGAATTCCTTTCAACAAAAAAATCGACTGCAGTCGACTGCAGTCAATTTTTTTTTCAATGGAATTCATTTAGGAGGAAAAAAAAATCGACTGCAGTCGATCTCTTTTTTGAGACGGATTTGCACACAGATTTTCACACACACAACAATTTTGACAGATCGAAAACGGCAAACAAAAACATCGGCATATGAGAAAAATTAAAGGAAGCAGAATTGTTTTGTATTAAGTTGTGAATTTGGAAAATATTTGGTGAAAAAAAATATAAAAATTGTGTGCTTAACAATATGAATGTAATTGTTTTGTTCCATAGTGCTTGTTTTTCTTCATTAGTCAGTTGGACACACACACATTCATAAAAAAAAGAATCGCTACTTTTTTAATTTCCTAAATACCCAAAAAAGAATCGAATTTAGTAGCGACTGCAGTCGACTGCAAATTGGTGAAAGGAAATCGACATAAAAATAAAAACAATCAAAAAATCTTCACGCGTATCAGCTGTCAGCTTCTGCTATAAAGGCCCCGGCCCATAGAACGCGTTGCATGCGGTGGGAGCGTCGCGGCAACTGAAAACTGATGCGGTGGGTGCGTTTTGCCGCACGCAACTGATAGGGGTTGACACAATTGTTGTGTAATGTGTACCTATTTGTTAAATTTATTTTGAAATAGGCAACACAAACATCTAACGAGCTATGGATGAGTCGATGAGCCACTAAAACTAGAAATGAGTGAGGTTTTCACTGGTACGTGTATTATCTTTTCATAAATGCTTCAAATACCTCAATTCCACTCAGAATTAAATCACATTTCAGATCGAATTGGTGTAGTACGTTAAGAACAAAACAACAAACTTAAATACACACGATCTTATGAGAGGTGACCCATAAACAACGGAAAAAGTAGCCCAACTTTTAACTTTTTGCGTCCGTCAGAACTGATGACATTAGCTGTCAAAACCAATTTGAAGTTTTCTCTTTTTCTAGTGATGGAATAAGTAAAACCGATACCTCAGAGATGTGACTCATTTTTTTTTCTTACTGCTACTGAAATAACAATTGAGGTAGCATTTTCGATCGGATTTTAGAATAAAAATGGTTTAAATAGCCGAAAAATACATTCAATATCCATTTTCATTTTTCGAGTTCGAGATTTGAGAAATACTGAAAATGGGCCGTGCGCAAAAACGAAATCTATGCTTTTTACGTGCTAAAACAGAATGAGGGTGAATTCTGGTAGGTATCTGTTTGATTGTGCCTATGTACATGTAATATTCACTAACTTGAATACACAAGGCATTCAATTGTTTGTTTGTTCGGTTTTTTGGATTACGAAAAGCATTTTTTGTAATCTTTTTGTTTTAGTTCCGAATGAGTTCCTTTCTGCGTATCCATTCCATTCAACAAAGCGATTTTTTGTTGTGTAAACTCACGTTTCGTTCTCTCTTTTAATACTCGGCAAACAAGATACATAGGCATATGTATTGTATTTTATAACAACAGCAAACACAAATCGCGCTTACTTGCTGAATGCTGAGCAGAAAATTTATTCGGTTTCTCTCATGATATGTGACTGTGACTGTGAGTATGAGTCTGTCCTTTTTGTCCCCTCGTCCCGCTGCCAACAAACGCATGACAAAACAGTCAACAAACATGAAATATTGACGTAGCTATGGACAAGTAAGGCTCTAAAAGGAAGGGATTGATTTTCCAATCAGACTTATGTTTATGTTTGAATGTGTATCCAATCCAACACCCCAATTTACTGTAAAAAAATAATAGAATGAACACGAATCACGAACATGTGAAGGGGTTGCTTCAATAATTGAAAATTGGAAAATAAATTTGGTGGGAGTTGTAATGTAGACAAAATCAAAATTTTACAATTGTAATAGAGAATCTATGCGGGCTGTAGATCGTTGAAAAACGATTTCTTTTTTATGTGTACCTATCCTTTTTCTTCACGATACACAAGCAGATCTCACTACTACAACTCAGGCTTCTTTCGTTACATCATCCTAGGAAATCTAGAAGGACGCTGCCATGATAAGGAGCCCAGATTAGCAGCTCTGGCCAAGTCTGTGGCGACTGGCGAGTGTCTGCAATTCGTTTGTATTGTAACGTGAACCCAACATTTTATACCAATTTCCTAATCGAAAAAACGTTCAACCGAAAACACAACTGGCAACACTTTAATGGAATGGTATAAATGACAGGCGCTGCTTGTAAGCCAGTGTGTGTGAGTGTAGAGAGACAGACAGACAGAGAGTAGACAATGTAGAAGTTACTGGAGAGTTCTAGATGGCGTGTCATTCGATATAAATAGCCCGCCCGAGGCAACCAGAAGTCAGTCTTGTTTATAGAGTGATATAGTTAAGAGTAAATACAAGTGATAGTCCAAAAGTCGAGTTGAGTTCAATAAGTGTATATCGAAAGTAAATAAAGTGGTAGAATTAAATTGAAAAGTAGAGTTTTATTTTTGCGAACTAAGCGCACGTTACATTGGTGTCAGAAGTGTAAATAAAACTTATTTGACTAGTAAAGTGTAAAAAAAAAAAAAAAGTAAAAATAAAATAATAATTATATACAGTGAAAATGGGTAAGTTGTTAGAAGAGCTCACTTGCATTGAGCTTAAAAGTGAGTTAGGTAAGCGAAATCTTTCTAGAGCGGGATCGAAAAATGAGCTCGTCCTGCGCTTGCGTAACTATTTGGAACAGCAAGGGGAAGACGTAAACACTTTTGTTTTTGAAACAGAAGTGGAAGAAGAGGAAGTAAGTGAAAATATAGATTTTTCTAGTATGATGAAACTTTTGTTAGAACAACGAAATGAGCAAAAGAAGGAACAGCAGAATGTTCTCGAACAACTTGAAGCACAACGAAACGAGCAAAAGAAGCTGATTGAAGAGCAACGAAGCGAGCAAAAGAAAGAACAGCAGAATGTTCTCGAACAACTTGAAGCACAACGAAACGAGCAAAAGAAGCTGATTGAAGAACAACGAAACGAACAAAAGAAGCTGATTGAAGAACAACGAAACGAGCAAAAGAAGGAACAACAGAATATTCTCGAAAGACTTGAGGCGCAACAGAATGTTTTGGAAGGTCAGAAAAACATTCTAGAAAGCAAATTGGGTAACATTGAGAAAAATGTTTGTGGCCTAGAAAAACGCATTGAATGTGTTGAGAAACGATTTTCCAAGCTAGAGAGTCAATGCGAAAGTCAGCTTGCCACTTTGGAGAAACGAATCGAAAACATGGCTAAAGAACTAGACCAGATGCGGAAAATGGAGCTACGGAAAACTTGTGGAGATTGTCTAAAGCAAAGAGAAGTACAACCACCAACATTCGACGGACAGTCGTCTTGGTCAGTTTACAGGAGACAATTCGAGGCAGCTGCGACAGCAAATGGCTGGGATGACGAAGACAAATACATAGCACTGACTCTTGCTCTTAGAGGACCAGCAGCGGAATTACTTCAAACTGTTCCAGCTGGTAAGAGCTACGATTTCAGTTCTCTCGTGGCAGCTATAGATAAACGGTTTGGTGATAGCCACTTGAAAGAGGTCTTCCGAGTCCAACTCAATAGCAGAGTCCAGAAAAGGGGTGAAAGTCTACAGCAGCTCCAAGCAGACGTCGAAAGACTGGCTCACCTGGCATACCCGGATGCTGGAGAAGAAATCATCAACCATCTGGCTGTTGAGTCCTTCGTTCGTGCCATTTCTGACAAACATCTTCAGAGATCTGTGCGAACTGCTAGAACACGAACTCTTTCTGAGACTCTAGAGTTTGCATTAATGATGGAAGCATCTGAGCAAGCTTCTCAAATGGTACATTGTCAAAGAGAAGCCATATTCGAGGCTGGATCATGCCCAGGAATTAAGCTACAAAGAAACCAGCGGAACGGACTTGCCAGATGTTGGAATTGTAATAAGACGGGGCACTTACAGCGACAATGCCGGTTGCCACCAATTAAAACTGAAACTGCTTGTCGACGTTGTGAAGTCCAAGAAAATCAATCCGCGAGCTGTAGAGTAAGACCGCAGACTTATCAATACCGAATTGGACATCAGGTAGAAAACCCCCAATGGAATTGCTGGCGGAAAGTAGAGACCAAGACTCAGCGGATGAGAGTGGAACCCATATTCGGATGGAACAAGGAAGAATTGAGGTCTGCTCAAAAGAAGGATCCAGACATCGGACCGATTCTCAAATGGAAAGAGAACAACACGAAACCTGACTGGAACGACATTTCGGACCAAAGCTCTGTTGTCAAAGCTTATTGGGCACAGTGGGACTCGCTTCGCGTGCAAGAAGGTGTACTCCAGCGCAAATGGGAATCTCCTGACGGTAAATCCTTTGTAATGCAGCTTATTGTTCCTCAATCGAAAATCAAAGAGGTTTTACAAAAGATGCATAGAAGCCCTACAGGAAGCCACCTGGGAGTCAACAAGACGCTGGAGAATGTGCGAAAACGCTTTTACTGGCTGCATGTTAGAGGTGACGTGGAGAAGTGGTTCCGAAATTGTTATGTCTGTGATTCAAACATAGAGGTGGGTAGGCTGACAGATAGACCTAATAGAACAGGGACATGGGCCACAGTGTATGGCGACCGGATGAAGACTCGGTATGACACAAAAGCGAGAACGGCAGGATTCCAAGCAGGAGAACGTGTGTGGCTTTATAATCCTCATCGTCAAAAGGGATTGTCACCGAAACTTCAGCAAAACTGGGAAGGTCCTTATACTGTTGTCACGAGGATTAACGACGTGGTTTACCGCATCCAAAGAGGACTAAGAGGCAAGTTAAAAGTAGTTCATTGTGACCGGCTGCATCGATATAGTGGCGAGGCTGCAAATGGAATTATTCGGGACGAACAATCCTAAGGAGGGGGCAGTGTAACGTGAACCCAACATTTTATACCAATTTCCTAATCGAAAAAACGTTCAACCGAAAACACAACTGGCAACACTTTAATGGAATGGTATAAATGACAGGCGCTGCTTGTAAGCCAGTGTGTGTGAGTGTAGAGAGACAGACAGACAGAGAGTAGACAATGTAGAAGTTACTGGAGAGTTCTAGATGGCGTGTCATTCGATATAAATAGCCCGCCCGAGGCAACCAGAAGTCAGTCTTGTTTATAGAGTGATATAGTTAAGAGTAAATACAAGTGATAGTCCAAAAGTCGAGTTGAGTTCAATAAGTGTATATCGAAAGTAAATAAAGTGGTAGAATTAAATTGAAAAGTAGAGTTTTATTTTTGCGAACTAAGCGCACGTTACAGTATTAAGCTACGATGACTGTCGGACAAAGGAAGTACTCCGTGGTGCATGTGCCATCATGTGGTTGTGGTTGATGTTTTTAAAATTAAGTTAATTTCTTATAATAGGTTTGTTCGTTGAAGCCCTGGGGTTGCCCTAGGGTCGCCACAAAGTGTTTTTTGAGAAACCTAAATTCGCCCTGAATGTCAAATTGAGTGTTTTTTGAGCCATAGGTTTGCCATAGGTTTTCCCCCCAACTCGCCCTAGCTTTTTGCTGTGGCGATTTGAGGGCTGTCAAATGGCATGTATTTTTTTTCAATGACAGAGATGTGTGGTGATTTGTGGATTAGCGTTTTTTTAGAACTGGAAAACCCAGGTTTTTTTTGACAAATCATAGGGATGTCAAGAAAACCTGGGTCAACCCTGGGGAAAGTTCAACGAAAAGACCTAATATATACATATATATAGAACCCCTTCTTTCACTTTTTTAAATTATGTCGATTTCCAGTGGTACACAAAAGCACTTTTAAAAGTGCTTTTTTGCTCGAAATATGTTACATTGAGGCACTAGATCACTTTTTTTTGCCCCGAAAAAGCACTTTTGCGAATCTCGATTCAGAGGCAAGATTTACACGCACTTTCACGTACACCAACACAAAACATTTGACGTTTACCAGTTTGCAGTTGGATTATTTTGCATTTTGGTTAAAGGACTGTGAAAGAGAGATAATAAAAATAAACAATAAACTATTTTGTGAAAATGGATCGCTCAATTTTAGCTGAAAATATCAAAATATTTATGAGTCGTCATCTAGTTCTGATTCCAACGAAGAAGTGTTTGAAATTCTGAAATTCCTTACACAAAACGAAAGGCATTCTGTGAATAATTTTGTTCAAAGTGTTGTATACAAATATTCGGATGAGGAGGTTTCTTCCTAGTGTATTAATTAATAAAAACATTCTTTCTATATAAATTGCAGAACAAAACAAACGGGAAGAGTTGGCTGTCAAAAATAGCACACATACAATGATAAAAAAAGAATTTTGTCTTTTCTGTTCCAGTGAGCACGAAAAAAAAGCACTTTTTTAGAATACTTTTGTTTTTGCAAAGGAAATCGACATTAATTTCAAACCAACCGTCAAAAAAATGTTGACGAGGGCTTTGCTTTAATTTAGCTTGTGGACAAAATGGGGGCGTTCGAGAATCGTATCCGGATAGCTTGTTGTTGTTGTTTACGTGTTAAACTTTTAGCAGAGTCACACACCCGTTTCAACTAAAAAGCTATTTAAAGGTATCCAAATATTTTTGGTATACCTTTCTATTCAAGTGATCAGCTGAAAGAAAATTTATTTTTATTTCTTTTTATGTTGATTTTTGTTTCGGTGTGCATTTATTTCAGCATAAGAGTCTTTTAAAACACATGGGAAATCGAAAAAAATAAGTTATAATCGTCTAGCAATGATATTTTGAATGTTTTTCTGTTTTCAAAAGTCGAATTTTAATATTTCACAGTAGGGAGTTCTTTTTGGCTTCGATGTTACGTGATGCTGTAGTGTCAAAATCATCGTTGTTGTAACTTTTTTGCATTTAGGAACGACATAATGCTACCCGATGTTACATCGCGTAACATCCAAGAATAAAAGAACAGACTACAGCTGTTGTCTGCAGCAATTAAAAAAGATATCTGGATCGTTCAAAAAGGTATCCAAGATACGGCTATCCGAGATAGGCTATCCGATAGGTTCTCGAGCGCAACCTTGGGTGAATTGACTCGTTACCGCAGTACCACAAAGTTGATAACACAGAGAGTCAACTCATACCAACACAGAAGATGATACAGAGAGTAAAATTGTCCCCTTTTTGCCTGAAATATCCTCAATTTATTTTTGTGGTGAATCCAAAGATAGCGTCTTATTTGAATTTACAGCTATATCCGACTGAAAATGAGTTTCATTGTTTTCACTTTGACGACAAATAATGTTTATTGCAACAGCTTTGAACAAAGCTTTTATCAGTCTCAACTGTTAAGCCAAAAACAGCGAAAAAAACCGTTTACTTTCTTAAATTGGTTTCAAAACATAAGACAAAAAGTAGCGACGAGGGTTCCAGGTCTAATCTAGCTTGTGGGCAAAATGGCACTACCTTGCAGCTATTAGTTCTCTGCAATTAGGGTAACTAGGGTACCCTGCACCAACAAGTAAAATTTACCCTACAAAATAGAAAACATTTCTTCTGATACGTAAAAGTTCCTCTCTTTCAGGACAAATTTCACTATCGTGTATGGGAAAATTCAACCCAATTCGGCAATTCGGGTATTGCAGGGTAATTTTTCCTCAATTCTTCTTTCCGAGTACCCCTAATAGTAGGGGAGCCCAAGAGGGGATTTCGCGCGTTACTCGAGCGCGTCAGAAAATCATATGGGGAGAAACCTTGCACCATGTAATGTACTCCTACCATATATTAAACCTAAATGTTGGGGCGTTCGCTGAGAGCAGCCCGTCAGATTAGTAAAAAAAAGTCGATCATCGGAAATACTCGAGCGCGTCAGATTAAGAGATGGTAGGTTGATTACATCGAGAAGAGTGTATATTTCAATAATCTGACAATTTGAGCGGGGCCTTCGTAAGTAGGCGAGTCACAAAGATGTAAAAAAAAATCGATGTTTCGAAATACTCGAGCGCGATTAATTTTTTTTTTATTTTGAAGGTAATTTTATCAGGATTACAGAAAACATATAATCTGACATTTTGGTTGGGGCGATTGAGGTAAAATCGTCAGTGAAATATATAATATATGATGGTTAATATCTCGGTTAATATTGATATTAGCAATTGGTCCAAAAGATTTTTTTTGTAGAAAACTAAATTCTCTACAAGTTTGTAATTTACAATTTTTCTGAAGCTTTTGTGATTTACGAGATAACTGCGACAAAACGTGAATTCTATGCAAAAATCTGGTTAAGTGGCCCGTACCACCTTCCCGGTATGAGTAACGACTTTGGCAAAAAGAACATTTTTGTAGAGCTTTCAATTTTGAGAAAAAAAAACATCTTCGGTTAAAGCGATCCCATGAAATGCCGCTGAGTTATAGAAATTTAAAAATAAAAAATTAGAGTTTCCGTGTATTTTCAATGGAAAATCTTCACACCTCTTGACCGAGCACTTAAAATTAATATTAAGGGCTCAAACTTTCAGGATTTTTTTTAAAAGTATTTTCAACAAAATTTCAATACAAAATTTTTAAATACATAATATGTGTACATATTTTTTGATTGCATCCAGTAATAAAAAATAGAAACAACAAAGAATTGTCACTTTAAAATTGTCAGACTAAGAGTACGCCCCCATATAATTGTCAGATTATCATCCTGGAGGACGAGGACATCAAGTTGATCACTCTGTATAAAAATCTGACGCGCTCGAGTATTTCAAGGTCACGTGTTTTTTTTACATTTTTAAAAATCAGCCATGACTGATCGCCCCACTCAAATTGTCAGATTATTGAAATATACACTTTTTAGAGTACACTTAACATTCACTTTGAAAATCTGACACGCTCGAATAACTTTTTATTTTTTGTTTTTTTAACCTCTCTTTACGCCCATTTGCCCCCAGTAAATCGTCAGATTAATATATATCCGTTATAAGAAAGACAAAGCGCGTATACTCTATGAAAATCTGACGCGCTCGAGTATTTCAATTTAACTGTTTTTTTTTACATTTTTAAAAGCTCATACACGCCCATCGCCCCACTTAAATGAAAAACTGCCATACACTTTTTTTCGTTTCAGAACGTAAACTTCACAATCCAATAGGTCCCCATGACGCTTTAGTAACTGCAAATTTAGCGGCTCGGGCTCCCCTACTATAACTATGGTTAGAGCTTCAACGTTTGGGTCCATCCGCTCTACATTACCCAACCATCGTAGCTTCGCGATGCGTTCTCTTATGGCTATGCCCATGTCGCGGTACAGCTCATACAGCTCATACAGCTCGTTGTTGTATCTTCTTCTCCACACATTGTAGTAGGGGAGCCCAAGAGGGGATTTCGCGCGTTACTCGAGCGCGTCAGAAAATCATATGGGGAGAAACCTTGCACCATGTAATGTACTCCTACCATATATTAAACCTAAATGTTGGGGCGTTCGCTGAGAGCAGCCCGTCAGATTAGTAAAAAAAAGTCGATCATCGGAAATACTCGAGCGCGTCAGATTAAAAGATGGTAGGTTGATTACATCGAGAAGAGTGTATATTTCAATAATCTGACAATTTGAGCGGGGCCTTCGTAAGTAGGCGAGTCACAAAGATGTAAAAAAAAATCGATGTTTCGAAATACTCGAGCGCGATTAATTTTTTTTTTATTTTGAAGGTAATTTTATCAGGATTACAGAAAACATATAATCTGACATTTTGGTTGGGGCGATTGAGGTAAAATCGTCAGTGAAATGTATAATATATGATGGTTAATATCTCGGTTAATATTGATATTAGCAATTGGTCCAGGAGACTTTTTTTGTAGAAAACTAAATTCTCTACAAGTTTGTAATTTACAATTTTTCTGTAGCTTTTGTTATTTACGAGATAACTGCGACAAAACGTGAATTTTATGCAAAAATCTGGTTAAGTGGCCCGTACCACCTTCCCGGTATGAGTAACGACTTTGCCAAAAAGAACATTTTTGTAGAACTTTCAATTTTGAGAAAAAAACATCTTCGGTTAAAGCGATCCCATGAAATGCCGCTGAGTTATAGAAATTTAAAAATAAAAAATCAGAGTTTCCGTGTATTTTCAATGGAAAATCTTCACACCTCTTGATCGAGCACTTAAAATTAATATTAAGGGCTCAAACTTTCAGAATTTTTTTTAAAAGTATTTTCAACAAAATTTCGATACAAAATTTTTAAATACATAATATGTGTACATATTTTTTGATTGCATCCAGTAACAAAAAATAGAAACAACAAAGAATTGTTACTTTAAAATTGTCAGACTAAGAGTACGCCCCCATATAATTGTCAGATTATCATCCTGGAGGACGAAGACATCAAGTTGATCACTCTGTATAAAAATCTGACGCGCTCGAGTATTTCAAGGTCACGTGTTTTTTTTACATTTTTAAAAATCAGCCATGACTGATCGCCCCACTCAAATTGTCAGATTATTGAAATATACACTTTTTAGAGTACACTTAACATTCACTTTGAAAATCTGACACGCTCGAATAACTTTTTATTTTTTGTTTTTTTAACCTCTCTTTACGCCCATTTGCCCCCAGTAAATCGTCAGATTAATATATATCCGTTATAAGAAAGACAAAGCGCGTATACTCTATGAAAATCTGACGCGCTCGAGTATTTCAATTTAACTGTTTTTTTTTACATTTTTAAAAGCTCATACACGCCCATCGCCCCACTAAAATGAAAAACTGCCATACACTTTTTTTCGTTTTAGAACGTAAACTTCACAATCCAATAAGTCCCCATGACGCTTTAGTAACTGCAAATTTAGCGGCTCGGGCTCCCCTACTATTGTCTTCGCATACGGGACCAAAGATCATTCGGAGAATTTTTCTTTCGAAACGACCAATTCGCTTTCGATAGGGTCCTTGCTTCCGCGCCGTAAAGCAGGATTGGGATGATTAGGGTCTTATACAAGGTTACCTTGGTTTTTATGGTGAGGGTTTTGTTTCTCAATTGCCTTCTTAACCCAAAGAAGCAACGGTTGGCAAGAGTTATTCTCCGTTTGATCTCCGCACTGATGTTGTCTGTTTTTTACAGCGGATCCTAGGTAGACGAAATCCTTTACTACCTCGAAGTTATGTCTGTCTATTGTGACGTTATGTCCAATTTGTCGATGTTCTGTGTCCCTGTTTGATGGCAACATGACTTCGTTTTGCCCTCATTAACCATCAAACCCATTTTTGCCGCTTCTGATTCAATACTCGCAAAAGCACCTATGACATCACGCTTTTTTCCTCCCATTTCGTCAATACCGTCTGCGTAGGCAAGTAATTTCAAAGACTTTTGAAATATTTTTCCTCTGGTGCTGACGTTGGAGTTTCTTACAATCCTTTCAAGTATGATGTTGAAGAAATCGCATGAGAGTTTGTCGCTTTGCCTAAAGCCTTTTTCGACATCAAAGGTCTCGGTGAATTCTTTACCGACCTTGACGGAGCAGCGTGAATTCTCCAAAGTCAGGCCCTTATTGCGAGTGTCGTCTAACATTCGATGCGACAAGGGTCGAAATCTTCGATAAATTCTCCTTATGGTATTGCATATCTCTATCGACAAGGATTTCTGTTACTGTGAATAATGAAAGTTTTTATTGTGAATAAATCCTATAATTTGACATTTGAATTAGTTTCCGTGATAGTCGGACGCAAAAATACAGCAGATAACGACCGAACTAAAAATTGAAATTATCGAACTATAAGAACACGCAATACCAAATCTCATTTTCGACGTTCGACTATCGACAACCGTCGTTTATCGACAGCCAAACGACACTCGCAATGAGGGCTTCAGCCTGCATAGTCGTACGAGTTTTGCAGGGATGCCGAAACTAGAAATGGCTCTGTACAGCTCGTCTCTGTAAAAACTGTCATACGCGGCCTTGAAATCGATAAAAAGATGGTGAATATCGATATTATGTTCTCGGGTCTTTTCCAAGATCTGCCGTAATGTGAAAAGTTGGTCTATTAAAATAAAACCACATTGATAAGGACCTATCAAGTTGTTGGCGTGGGGTCTCAGACGTTCACATATTACAGCAGACGAGATCTTATAAGCGACGTTAAGGAGGATTATTCCTCTATAATTGGGGAAACTGTGAGGGTCTCCCTTCTTTAGGATCGGGCATACGATACATGCGATGTGCATGCGAGGTGAAACAATTAAATCATTTTTTTATTGGCTTCATAAAAATAAAATAAAGAAAAAATGTTAAGCTTTAGGATTTTTAATAAATATATGTATGTATGCTTTCTTTTCTTTTTCGTTTAATGTATCACAATAAGGATGAATATTTCTTTAACTTTCAACTACTTTCGGAATTTTTAAATTAAAAAAAATCGATTTGGAAGAGAATGTTTTCATCGTTTCTATTATAAAAAGAATTTAAATTATTTTCCACTTGAAAATAGAGGAAATTCCAAACAAAGGAGAATAAACAATAGTTTTTTTCATACAGTGTATAGTTTTGGTAAAAAATAAACAATTTGTAAGTTTTTTTTTTCTTATTCAATTGAACTTAAAATTAAGGCATAGAGTTTTTCTATTAAATAGGTAATTCTTACTAAGAAATAAATTAATGTCTTGTTTCTGTTAAAACATTCAGCGCTGGCAGCACAGCGGCATTCACATGCATACTGGCCATACCATTCCCATTGCTTAACGTTGTTTGTGGAACTTCATCGGTGGATGGGTCGTCCCACGGTTGGCGTTCTCCGGAGCCAAAGATATTGTAAAATGTTCCACAAATGATGTAAACGAACGCCGCTATAAAAAAGACAATTTGCCACTGTCCCATTGTTGGCTGAAGAAGAAAAAAAATATTAGTTTGGTTCAATTAGAAAGACAGTCATTTTGAATCTTACCTTGCCCTCGATCAGGTTTCCAGCTGCAATCGGAGCTAGCAAACCAGCTAAATTAGCTGAACAATTTGTGATTGCCATCAGAAAACCGGCGAAACGTGGAGTGAGATCTAAATGGTTGATTTTAAAACCTGAATAGATGCCACCATTGAATCCAACGCCAATTGTCAAAATAACAATTGTGAGTGCGCGATCACAGCCTGTGTACGAAGCAGCAATCAAAGCTAATCCTGGTCCATACTGACCTAGAAAAAAAAAGAATTGAAACATTCAATATTGCTTTTAAGATAGAAGCAAGGGTTTATAAGGAATACAACTTCAGTGAATGCCATAAAAATTAAAAGATTTGGATGACGATCAGAAAAACGAGTCGGAAAAAATCATAGCGATCAGGAAATATTTGTGAATTGTCAAGCTTTCAACTTCTCACTGCCACAGACAACTAGATAATTAGTTGTAGTGCCAACGATTGGAGAAAGAAATCCTGTCTCCATTTGTCTCAACTTTTCCCGATGGTTTTCCTGATCGCAATAACAGTCGAATATGGGAATAGCAATTATTTATAATTTTAAGTTTGAGATTTTGTGGCTCTCATCCCCTTGAACTTACCAATACTGTTAATAATTTTTCTCGTCGCCGTTATTGAGAACCGACTTGACGTGATCATCCAATCAGCAATAAATGAAATGAACATAGAGAAGAGCCACATAGCAAGATATGGAAGAGCAGATAGTATTCCATTCGATTTCAACGAAAACCTCAAAACTTGTTTCATGTAAGTCGGCAATTCGGTCATTAGAGTTTCATAGCCATAGTTGTGACCCATGTGTGCTAAGAGAATAGCATAGAATGGCATTGACTTAAGAATGGCTTTCATGGGGATCGGTGGAATCTAGAAAACAAAACAAGAAAAATTCATTTAAATATTTCATCAGGTGTAGTAGGACAAGAGGACTTACAATGGTATCATCAGTTCGAGAGAGCGAATGATTGATGTATTTCTTTTCTCTTTCATCAATTGATGGATGCGCTGATGGATCTTCATAGACAAAAATCAAGAAAGCAATAGACCAAATCGTTCCAATCAAGCCGAATACATAGAAAATTGAAGGCCAGCCTCCGTCAAAACCGTACTGAGCCAGCAGACCGGATAGGGGCATCGAAATGATTGTACCGAATTGGGCGCCTGCATACACAGCCGCACCCATGCGAGACCTTTCATTGGGTGGAATCCATTTGGCCAATAAAGCATGCGTGCATGGTACAATTGGTCCTTCACCAAGTCCTTGGATGAAACGAACCACACACAAACCAATGATGTCGAATTCACGTGCAGCAATCGGAACCAAGAAAGCAAACACCGAGTTAACCAGCATACCCCAGCCAAGAAACCGTAAAGCGCCGTATTTTTTCGCTAAAATACCAAAAGGGACCTTGAGAAAACAAAAGAAAAACAGTTACATAGATGAATCACAATGGAAAGAAAACTGATTTTACTTGAGTTATGACATATCCATAGAAAAACGATGACAGTATATAGCCCTGTGTACTGGAGCTCCATTTAAAATCACCATCTTCTTCTTCCTGTTGGGGGGAAGAAAAGACTTTTTAGAACAACTTACATCAGGAGGGCAATCAATGAATGAACGCTCGTTATTAATAACACTTAAGATGACTTTGAGTGTCTCAAGACTTTAATTAGTGACACTTTGTTTACAATTTTCATTTGGCAGAAAAATTTTCCCTTTACGTAAACATTTGATCATTTACAGAAATAAAACGAACACTCACCACAACTTTATGATTGCTGTCCGGACACTCGTTATCGACAACTTCCTCATTTCCTTGATTGACGTAGGTATGATTTACCATTGCTACGATCGCCACAGACATGTTTGTCCGCATGATGTAGGCATTCGCCATGCCAAGAAACAGCATGAATGTAACGAAGTATCGCGTAGGAAACCGACCTGTAAGAATAAAATTAAATGAAAGTGTAATTTTTAGAAATAAAACTAAGATGTAATTTAAATTTGTAGATTTACATAACGTCATTCAATTTATTTATGTACATTTCATTTAAGCATGATAGACGTGAAGCAATGGCCACTGATTCATTAGTAGCCATACAGGGTGTGTTTCAATATTTCGGAAAATGGTATTCATAATAGAAGAAATCGGCGCCCACTGACGTACATATGTCAGTATGTCTGCATGTTAGTCGAGAGATTCATGGTTCGAATCCCAACAGAAAACAAAAATGTTTTTCACGAAAATTTATTGACATTGGTTGACGATGATTTATTGACATCTATTGATGAAAAAGGGACAAGTGAAACAGGCTGATGGAAGAAAATTTAACAAGCCAAACTAATGGTTCAACTCGCCGTAAACATCATAAGTCACTGCAAACATCACAAGTCACAACTTTCCAACCTACTCACGATTTTCCATTCAAAATGTACTAAAATTGTCTGACTTGTGATTATTGCGGAGAACAATTGAGAGGTATAAGAAGCAAAGTTAACTATCTCCATGTTTTTCCGGATTGTAATTAATAACGCCATCTAGTTCATGGGTTTCAAATCTAATGATCTGTCATATTCTCGCTTTCAAATACCTCTGTAACCAATAGAAATTTGTGTTATCCATTGGAGATTGTCACTTTTGTTTTGACAGCTGCAGGTTTCTCATATTTTTCTCAAAATCAGTAAAAGAAGGGATCACCAACTTTGTTTTAATATCCTTTGGTTGTTGGCTCGGAAACTTGAGCCGTTTGGAGATTTGTTTCCGAATATGGTTTTGCTATGCATACAAACACGAATACAACTTTTTGTTGAAGGAATAGGGCTTTTGGGCTTAACATTTTGTGTTCGTATCTTTGGTAAAAAGTCGATGTTTTGTGCGGAATGTTTTACATCTTCTCTATATGATAGTTGTATTACGGTGTCATTTAGTGCGACAGTTGAACTTTTTAATCAACTACCAAATAATTTTTGGTCAAAACATATTAACATAGTTTTTGAATGATAAGAAGTAAAAGTCTTTGTCGAAATGCAATT
The DNA here is from genome assembly GCA_914767635.1 of Melanostoma mellinum. NCBI lineage: Eukaryota > Metazoa > Arthropoda > Insecta > Diptera > Syrphidae > Melanostoma > Melanostoma mellinum. The sequence goes on along the minus strand of OU612058.1, from coordinate 231,243,722 downwards.
CGTTATCATTTTTTAGTATCGGAAGAGCAAACAGGTGAATAAAGCCATGAAACAATATAGGCAACCATGGAGTCAAGCTTTGCTGACTGATCGACTATCTTTAAAAGACTATTTCTGATTACCAATGATAACTATTTCGAAACTGAATAAGTTTGGATAGTTTTTTAAAAGTTGCCCATAATAATAATCCGCTACAGAAAACTGTTCGGGCAAAGCAAAATCAATATGGTTTCGAGATCACAACTCTCTGCCTTTTCTGCTTCACACTTCCCGAGAATGTCGAATGCTTTGCCGTTATTATCTCAATAGCGCTTAATAACACGAATGTGGAATGCTGTGCCAGACAATGTTTTTCCCAGCATTACGACTCATAAAAGCCGTGAGCATTGGTGTCTCCTATCAAATCCTCTCCTATTTTCCTAACAGCTCGCACTGTGTGTTAAAACATTAAAAGGGAGTTCATATCATAACCCACACATCAACATTAGTTACATACAAAAAAAAAAAATTTTACAAAGTTTAAAACGTTTGGTTGAGAAAATCTGATTCATATACAGGGTGTCCCGTACTTCGTGTACCATCCTTTAGGGTGTGATTCTTGGTCATATTCTAAGAAAAAAAATGTATGACAGTAAAGCTCAATTCTCAACTTTGACATCACTTTTTGACAATTTAAGAAAAGGCTAACTTTGGTGTACCCTGACCTATGTTAGATTCAATATCTCTGTCAATACTGGTGATAGAGACCTAATCTTAGACCTAATTTTTTGAAGAAATAACAGCCTTTAAGACTGTATTTAAGTTTAGCTTCCAAAGGTTAAGGGTTGCCAGATTTTCAATTTTAAGTGCTGTTCAAATTTTCTTCCCGAAACAAAGTTTTGACTTTGAGGTCATTTTTTTGCAGAAAATGCCTGATAAACATGGAGTTTCTTTATTTTTTACAGATGAACTAAACAATAATAAAAAAAAAACTTATGAATAAGTGCACTCTAAAACCCATAGATTTTATGATATTTGAAAAAATACAAAATGGGAAAAATTAAAAAAAAAAAAAAAAGATTTTTAAATTTGAGGTTTCTTTGAATAAAACAACAATATGGGCGCTTTTAGTAGTTTTTTTATGTATTTTATACAAATACAGTTATAACAAGTGCTCAAAGTGCCTACGCAGACATTTTTTTCTTATATGAGTTTTACAATGGAAATTCAAGAAGAGCACAACGAATATACCAGGAACTTTATCCTTACTGAACATCTGGCAACCCTAAGCCTATAGGAATCTAATTTTAATACAGTTTCAAAGATTACAAGACTACAAGTAAGACAAGAGTTATCGAGAGCAAACACCTACAATGAAATTCAAAAACGGGCTTTGGCATGCATTCAAAACGAAATAGGGCACTTTGAGCACTTGTTATAACTGTATTTGTATAAAATACATAAAAAAACTACTAAAAGCGCCCATATTGTTGTTTTATTCAAAGAAACCTCAAATTTAAAAATCTTTTTTTTTTTTTTTTAATTTTTCCCATTTTGTATTTTTTCAAATATCATAAAATCTATGGGTTTTAGAGTGCACTTATTCATAAGTTTTTTTTTTATTATTGTTTAGTTCATCTGTAAAAAATAAAGAAACTCCATGTTTATCAGGCATTTTCTGCAAAAAAATGACCTCAAAGTCAAAACTTTGTTTCGGGAAGAAAATTTGAACAGCACTTAAAATTGAAAATCTGGCAACCCTTAACCTTTGGAAGCTAAACTTAAATACAGTCTTAAAGACTGTTGTTTTTACAAAAAATTAAGTCTAAGATTAGGTCTCTATCACCAGTATTGACAGAGATATTGAATTTAACATAGGTCAGGGTACACCAAAGTTAGCCTTTTCTTAAATTGTCAAAAAGTGATGTCAAAGTTGAGAATTGAGCTTTACTGTCATACATTTTTTTTCTTAGAATATGACCAAGAATCACACCCCAAAGGATGGTACACGAAGTACGGGACACCCTGTATATTACAAAGGAACCAAAGATGAGTTTGGCTGAAGTGATTATGATTAGCAACTATGTATGTATATTGATACTAAAACATGACTTGATTATCAACTTGAAAATCAGTCCTTTACAAGGGATTACAGATGAAACGCTTTTAGTTTACATTTACATACGTTTGTTTGACATTTGCCTGTGTACTCTTGTTTCTTATTTATAGAAGAGTGCCAAAGTAACGAGCGTAATAAATTCAGATCGTCTAAGTTTAAATCTTCAATATTTCCCAATATTTTCAACAGTTGTTGTGATTAGTTATAAATTTTTTTCGTTTGCAATTGACAGTCAAAACGATTCGAAACAGAAGCTTTTTGGTTTGACAGGTTAATGATTGTGCCATCACAACCTTCAACAAAACTCATCTAGATTGCTCGAACACTTTAAAGTATATATGAGGTAAATATCTATTCCAAAAACTACATGCACACATATGCATGTATGTAAATAGTACTATATGTCTTTTTCTTCAAGAGGTGACAACCATCACATTCTCTCGTCGAACAAAGCCAAAATAGGCAAAGCAGACAAATGCTCCCTAAATGCAATGGAATCTCGGACAAGTTAACTCGAATGTCCCAGAGGTGATATACTTTTATGAGTGATTGGATTTTCTGAATGTTTTTAACTGCATGAGCTATAAACAAAAAATTATTAAGTGGAGAAATGACGCAGAACTGAAGCAATATTCATAGCTACTTTACTTAGAATTCTTACTTCGTCGATTTAGCTGCCTCAGTTATTGATTCCCAACAGACAGCTAATTATTTTTGTAAAATTATTTTGAAAATATAAACAATGAGTCTCTGAAGTATTTTCTGACTAAATTTGAATTTTATATCTAAGCAAAGAAAGGAAACCTGCTACATTTTCTTCTATTACACTTTACACCCTACGACTATCGACCATAGTAGGTGTTACAATATAAGAGTTCAAAATATCAGCAAACTGGCAAAATATAAGAATATGTCCTTCAGTTATGTAAAGAAAAGATAGAAAGCGAAATGAAAATCAAAAATACTCGAACTGTGATTTGGTACTTCTTGAAAAATACAATTTTTATCTTAGAATATGACCAAGAATCACATCTCAAAGTATGAGCACAAAAAGCTCTTAGTTAGAAAGTCGTTAAAAAATGTGGTATTATGGAATACACCGTTTTCAGACCTTTTATTAAAAGTTTATTTCAAGAAATGTGGTACCTCCTATAAAAACTGTATCCCTTAATAAGATCGGCTTTGGTTACTGCACAACAATGATCCGCTGGGGTTTTTCAGATCCTCAAAAACGTGCTCAGAACGTGTTGTGACCCCCAAATTAAATGTTTGTGTAGCCAAGTTTTCCATTTCATTAACTTGTGCGCTTGCCGAGGAAAAAGAACTACCTATCAACATATAAATTACACAATTGCGGTTATTCTGTACCTAATCTGGAAAGATATACCAGAAAAGTAAACTTTGTAGTCTTTGCTTAGACTGTTTGAAGAGTCTTTGTGAGTTAGGAAAACTAACAAATTGTAGAAAATATATTAGAACATGCAATCGGTTTGTTTGCCCTAATTGTGTACCTACCTAAAGCTTAAGCTACAATCTTTTCGGCTATTTTGGCCGGTCGGTGGTTATTGAATTTAACAGGTGTGGCATCTACAAAATTGGGTGATTCATCACCTTAACACCATCTTTTATCTATTTCTACTTATCTTTAACCACAGTTCTAGACTATACTATACATTGCTTGCTTCATTAAATCGACCGAAATGGTATCCAAGATATCCATGCATCCGTACCAGCGTTGCCACTGTTTTGAAAAAAATTCCGTAGGCTGCAGGTTCCATTGTTATGAAGTAGATTTTTTTTTTCAAATGAGCTACTTTTTTTATAAGTAGATACACCAATCTCTTTTCAAATCATAAAAAAATAATTCATGAATAAATAACTCAAAACATACATTTCTCTTCATCAAAAAGTCTATAGCCATAACTGCGTGAACACAATGGGAGCCGCAGACGCAATACGCAGCCGGTGCTGAAAGAGCTGTCAAACAGTGTCGTACGTGTTTTTTTTAAAAACTGCACACAATGCAGCTGGACGTCGTACGTGTTTTTTGACATAAGGTCTGTATTGATGTCAGCTGACTGCATGAAATCTAATTTACGAGTATATCAAATTTGAGTGTATGAAAATAAAATAAAAGCTAGAATGGAAAAAGAAAATGAAGGGATGGTTTTTTTGATGGGTGTAATCCAGATTTGTTATCTGGCTTTACAATATTTCAGAGAAAAAAAGCGAAGATGGTGGGTACGACCATTGTACAAAAACAGAAAAACCGAAGGATATTATGAAACTAACTTCCAATTTATGAAGGAAATTCAATTCCTCAGATATGTTTTTCCACTCCTTTGCTTTCATTTTAACATTTTTATAATTTCTGTTACACAAATTCCATAACATCTCTCGACTTCGCACTGCTTCAATAATTTTTTCCGACTCGTCCATCTTCTACCGCCTTTAAAACCAAAACAACTTTATTGAGTACGCACGTAAAAGTTAAAAGTTCGCCAACTCTTCCGGCTGCGGCTTGCGGCGCGTAGTGCGTTGCGTATGCATTGTGTTCACATCAATGGATTTGCTACTTTTTAATATTTTGACAGTTCTTGCGGCTCCGGCTCCGATGCGTATGCGTATGCATTGTGTTCACGCAGTAAGTCGAAGTCGATAGCTGAGTATAACTATAATATAGGTGAGTTTGGAAAATGGATGCATTCAGTGCATGAACTGAAAATTCATTTATGAGTATTGCAGTTGCTAAGCTTGTGCTATGTCACATCCTGAAGTTATTCTGGGTCGAAATCCATGATAGTTTGAGTTAACCTAGTAGTGCTCCCATATAAAAAGAGGGTTTGAGTTGATGTTTTTGCAATGTCATTAAGTTAAAAAGAGACAGACAAAAAGTGTGAGCAGAACGTTAAAGACGTATGAGAGATTCCATTTTCTCTCCAATTACTTCCAGTCTCATAAATGTCAAATTCACCGGATCATTGGAAATAGTGCATTCAGCGCACTTGGTTTCAAGTAGGTTGAAATGAAATTCAGTAACTTAAAAGGTTTCATTTTGTATGGCAAACCACTTGGTACCTTGGTAGTCATGTTGGTTTGGGATAGTTTTGAGTTGAACAAGTTTAAGTGTCAGGTGGGGACATTATGGTTTGTTTTTGAAACCAAAAATGCAATAGAATCATTTTAGGAAAAAATGCAGTAAATCTACTGCAATTGCAGTAAAGTCGCAAACCTAATCCCACGTTTACCGAACAAGAATCGAAATGATGAAAATAAAGTGTAAGAATGTTTTCAACTCGCCTTCTATAAAATCAGCATAACCTTTCTCGGAAGTAAATATAAAGATGTTCTTACATTATTCCTCTGCAATGCTCAGTAATCTTTTTAACTTTTTTTTTTTTTTTTTTAATAAATCAAACATTCGCTCCTAACGCTAAAATCTGAAGTTTCTGAACGAGGCTCTCGGGATCTTTTTAACAGAACTTGTATATGATTCAATCCTTCTCGGGGTGTTATTGTTAATTGCCAATGAGTTTGAGTCTCTCTCTTAAACATTTGAAACTTGAAATGAAATCATTCTTTCAAAAAGCAGCAATACCTCATCAAAAAAACAAAAAAAGACATTTAACTGTGTCAAGTTAAGTCCAACAATGACGTAACGTTTGCCCTTCATAAGTAAAAAAAAGTATGTTGAGTCCTGGGTTAAATAACGATTGGTAGTTTTCCATAAATGAAATCATGTCAGCGGTAGGAGACAACAAGTCATTTGCTGCTGATGTGTTAGCTTTTAAAGAAGCTCTTTTTTAGGGGTCATTGCCCACATTCAGAAAAAAAATGATGAGCTAACAGGTTTTGTTTCGAATCGTTTGACTGGCTGAACTTAAAGGACTCATATGTTTTAAACAAGTTTTATTTATCCAACTTGTTCTGAATGATGTAACCTTGCAACTGTCATATCACAACGCAAATTGGCTGGGAATAACGTAATCAAGAGACACAAAGTTTTCCGGAAGAATAATCCAACACGCGACAAAGCTACAAAACCTTAACCAAGTTGAAATGAGCTTTCTAAGTGCCTACTACTTCTCAACAAACATCCGATACACATTACATACACATATGTTTTAAAATTTTGCAAATTCATATCGGCGGCAAAAGCAACAAGCCGCAATCCACAAAACCAACTCACGAGACTTTCAGTTGTTTGTTGTGCTCAGCGTTTGCGTTACGAACACGTGGGTAATTTCTTTCATTATGTTGCCTTGGTTTTTTCTTTTTTTTTTATGTCCAACTTTCAGCCACACCAAAAAAAGGTGTATTCAGGGCATTTAATTTTCTACATATCGCAGCACATAAATGACAAATCTATCAGATACTCCATATACTAGGTATTCGTAAATTGGAAGTCTTAATTAATTAATTGACAAAAAAAGTGAGATAGTCCACATCCCACTAAGCCTTTATGATGAATGACGCGATACTGGTTTCAGATAGTATGGTGTGGTGTATGGATACTAGAGTAGATACGTACTTTTTTGTCCATCCTCGAACACGTTACTTAGTCCCTCCTGATCCCAAACAAGCACATGGCCGTTCCGCTGACGGTCTCCCTCGTTATTGACGCGCATAATTATTGATTTAATTTGTATGATAATGATAATTAATTAAATGAAAAGGAGCAATGAACAAACTTAACAACTGATTTATTTAAACAATAACTTGATTTGATGACATTTTGGTTACTTTTTGCGCACTTTTTTGTACCATTTCATGTCCGACTATGTCAACAAACTAAAACACATTTTCTGAATCAAATTGAAGAATTGAAAATTATCCAAAAAAGGACAAAATTAAGACAGTAAATTCACTCTCTTGGCTTCAAAAGTCACCGTGTTCAAGTTTGATAAATTTATTCAACACTTCAATGTTCACTTTAGCACATCCCGAACCTTGATGAAGGTAGAATCTCGAATCTCGAATCTCGATCTAGATACAAATGCGTTTATTTCTATAAAAATGTTGAATTCTTTATTTAGAACAAGAGAAGGTAGGTAGGTACAGTGCACGCGAAACGCGAGTAGAACGAACAGTGTGTTCTACTTGTAGTGCTTGATGTGTGCCGGCTGACTGAATAGAATTCTACCGGTAGTATTATAAGCAAGAACTTTTTCCCAAAGAACTACACTTGGTTGTGAAATGTGAAGTAATATTCGATTCGAACAAAACTAACTTTTGCTTTATTTAATGTCGCACTGCATTCTTTTGCGCTTTTGTATAAATACAATTGGGCACATATATACTTCGACTACATTATTTATTCTATGTATGAGAGAACTTTTTCTCTGAATGAGTTTTATTTATTTTATGATGAATTTGTATCTTCACCATGGCAAATAATTGCTGTAAGCTTTTGTTTGTAGTAAGTGCTAAAGGTACAGTCTGCAGTGTGTTGTTTTCCACTTTTTTTTTGTTTTTTGATCAGAAAAAGGAAGCTTTTGATCGATCGGATGATGATGATAGTGATCAAGCTGCATTGACATCACTTTAATTGCAAAAGTAAATAATTTTCCAAATTTGTGAACAACACGCTTGCAGTTCATGTCACTTGTTTTTCCTTAGACAATTAAGATAGTGACAAGTAATTTGTCACGCGGCACGACGCGACGTCCAAAACTGAAGATCGGAGTTTCTCAAGTGCATGCGGTTGGTTGTTAGAGTGGTACAGATGACAAGGACAAACCACATACACACGTGTAGGTGCAATGTTATGTAAAAAACTGCAGTGTGTAGGTAGAAAGCAGTCAACATAGACTTTGAACCCATAACAAAAATTTTTTATATCGTAAGTAAGTGAGTAACAAATATCTAAACATGATTAGTGAAGCTATCTTGTGAAAACGACATCAGTGAAAAACGCTAAGCTACGATCACGAGTTTTAAACAACCCTGTTTGGTAGTTGATTGTTGGGGAATATCAAAAGATAAAATTCAAACCATTAGTTTAGTTTCAAAGTAAATAAAATAAAGAAACAATATAAAAAGGTGTTCTTGTAAACTAAAGCTTCTTCTGGACATGAATTCCTAGTCATAAAGACATTCCCATTTCAAAATGAGCCACGGTCCACTTAAAATGTAAGAAAAAAATAATCAACTAACTGGCGCCCAAGCGGGGAACATAAATAAAATTTTTTTTTTGTTAAGATATCACCAGTACCTTGTGAAACAGTTCAAAATTTTGAAGGCTCAACTCAAGATGAAACAGAAGGCTCATAATCCTTTCTTTAAGGAAAGTTCTTAAAAAATACCATTTTTGAAATATGTTCATGAGATGTATGTATGTTTTTCACATACAATTGGATTTATAAATGTTAAAATTTTGATTGTTCCACCATTACCAACTTTAAAAGAGACTGAAAAAGCTACGGGTACCCAAGCAGCTACATGATAAAATTAACATTTCGAAGTCTTAGTTTATTTTTCCAATTTTGCGAGTATTTCAAGATAATGCAAAATATAATATAATATAATGAAACCAACATTGAGACAGATAAGAATGTAGTTCAGGTTATAATTGAGACACGAATAAAAAAGTGAAACAGAAACATAGAACTGGGCCCTTTTTGTCTCGAGGCATTGAATGAAATGATGATAAATTGCAAGGCATTAATAATTTTGTATAAGGCACTGTCTAAACGAACTTTCGAAGATACTGAGTTTTGTGGAGCCCGTGGCGAAATGGTTAGAACGCTTGCTTTTAACGTTGGGAGTTCGATTGTCAAATCCAAAAAACATCGAATTGTTTTTCCAAGGTTATCGATTTTCACGATGAATTCCTCAGACTCGTCAGACACTAACCGCCACAAAAAGAGCTCTCTCACTTAGGCGTTCGGAATCGTAAGAAATTGTGTGTCCCTTCCATTTCCAACAAGGCATGGTTGAGATAATTTGGTCTCCAGGGCTCCCCCTTATTTTACTAAATAAATTCATTGATTAAGTCATTACAAAGTTTAGCTTCATTGGAAGTAGCAAAATGCTAAAGAAACATCATCAAGCAAAATATTATAAACTACCCTCAATTGTTGTTGTTCTGGCACTTAGTTGACCTGATCAGGCACTAAAAAAATTCACAGTCAGGAGGCTATTTTGAATCAAAAGAATGTATCGCACAGCTTGAAGCAGATTAATGGTCGAGGTGTCATCCTTTCGAGATCACGATGAAAAAGAAGATAGAGTTAACTACCTTTTTTGGAAAGGACTAATATTACAAACACCATATATTTAAGACACTGCTTACGTCACCTTAAACAAATTAGTTTAAGACATAAATAGTGAAAAGTTCTCTCAACGATGACTAAAAAGTCATAAAACTAGGTGGCGCAACAGAGCAAGGAGTACCGGCGCGGCGCAATGCCTAGCACAATTATTCAAATCATACTTTGTGAGGAATTATAGTAGGGACCTACAATTTTTTTGCCGATTCCGAACAGCTAATTGAGATTTAATTTGATCATGGCATTAAATTACAATCGGAGGAATCGTCAATTGATCGGAATAGGCAATAGCAATGGGAAAACTTTTGTGTTCTTTTGCTTAATGTTTTCGGGATTCAAGCTTCGAAAATCCCACTCGATCCCTGATACGGTACTTCGGCCCCAGTTGATTACTTCTGAAAGATTAAAATCTCACAAATTCAAATAAATAAATGTTTGAGCATTCAATGTCTGATTCCGGATCCGAACATGCATATGGTGACCAATGAAACGTGCAATCAAAAGAAAGGATTCCCTAGTAATCGGAGACTTTTCTCTAAAAAATACTTTATCCCCACTAAAATTTGAAAGTTCACCGTTTCCATACATGGAAAGTAACAGCAAAGGTTTGTCGGAAGGTATTTCCCACAGGCAAGAATGTTTTTCAATTGATTTCAAATCAACTAACATTGTATTCTGCTTAGCGTATGGCGACTTCCGAACAATTTTTAGTTTCTATACTTCTCTGTGTATATATGCAGCAATCGTTTTCTGTGCACGAACTGGAAACCAAATTACCGCATCAGTGATCGAGTGAATGGGTGAGTACTTTTTTTCCTTTAAAGTTCGTTCTATATACTGATGGAAGAATGTCGAATTGTGGTACTTAAAAGTTCGATAACGTGAGAAGAATTACCAAAAACAAGTAATTCAGTCACGTATTACTCGATCACGTGTGCAGTGATTCGGCTATTGCTTAATTTTGGTCTCATGTTACAAAAAAACTCCACGAGCCTATTAGCAGCCTAGCTCATCATCCACTCGTTGTTATTTTTAGCACTAAAACTGAGGAAATTAAAATTTATTAAAATTAAAAATAAATAAAATAAATAGGGTGGCGCAACAGAGCGAGGAGCCCCTGGGCCTAGCGCATTTCTCACAACCAAACCTTGTGAGAGAATGGAGGGGACCTACAATTTTGGGCCGGTTCCGAACGGCTAATTGAGAAAGCGCTTTTCATGGCAGTAAATTTACTAACGGCGGACTTGCCAATTCCTCGCGAAAGGCGATACCCGTGGAAAAACATTTTTGCCTCTGCTGGGATTCGAACCTCGAACCCCGGGATTAGCAGGTGGACATGCTAACCATCGCACCACGGGTAATTAAAATTAATTTTTTAAATTTTATAAACTCGATAGCTAATTGCAAAAGTTGAGGCCTCCACTAACACCAAGTTTATTTTTCAGTAATTCGGATAATTATTTTCGTTGTATAATAATCACTTTTATCAAAATATCACCTGCCTGGCCATTAATGAAAGACTACCTACACTCAACTCATTATAGTCGTTTGGCAAGATCATTGAATCCTGGGCTCTGCATCTGAAAGGCATAGCAGATCCAGTGGAATCAAACAATTCAAAAGCTCAGTCACATCATCTTTATGGTCTTATCATCTTTAACTAGTGAGTCATTAATTTGTATCTCCATTAATTTATCGTTAGGAGAAGACAATTTGATCACAATTTTTAATTGACAAAGTAATTTTGGCACATTGCCAATAAAACCTCATCCAATCATTTAAATTTATCTGTCCATTTACTTTAATAGTGAATCAAGTTTTATTGGCTTCCAGAGCGTCAATTGAAAGTGATTTATCTGCATTGACCTTTCACTCCCCCAGAAAGTCCAACGCTTCAATTGAACGATCTTGGAGGTCAGTTGGATCTTGGAAGATCTTTTAATGCAATTAAGGCGATCGCCAACTTTCTGATTGATATTGTTGTGAAGCCTAACTTTTCAGCAGAGTATTCTTTAAACCTTTCAGGGATCTAATTTTCAAAGTGAAGTGAATTAAAAAAAAAACTCGCAATTAGGCATACCTAAGTACCTATTAGTTGAAATAAAACTTTAATGAACTTCTACACAAGATTACTTTTCAACACGTACAGCAGTAACACTTACATGCTTTCAGAATAAATTGCCGTCATTCCAAACTTTTGCAAAGCTGAAAGTAGAAATTTCAACACTCAAGCATTTTATTGCGAAAATTGCTGATCTCATCAATTTAACTACAACCCATCTACTTTATTAAGCTTTTCTCAGTGACAAGCAAGTTTTGCAAAAAAAAAAAAAAATAAAATAAAAAAGAAAATTGGCTGTGTCGCGGAAATTTGTGAAACCGCATCTGTATACACACTTGTAAGACGATATAATTCAGTTTTGTGTATAGTTCATTTTTTAGTGTTTTCAATTCATTTCTGCTTAACATAGCACAACTAATGAGTCACTATTACTCGCGTACTGTGACTTGCTTCATTTAACAAAACAAACAAAACAAAAAAATCAGCTGAATTACACGTGAGCAATATTTGTGTAGTAAAACAACGAAACAAGTTCTTTCCTTACTTGTCACTGTCAGATCCGCGTGATGCGCTTTCAGTAGCCATCACATCGTCGAGGAGTGACTAAAATAAAGAACGCTTAAAGCTAAAACAAAGGGTGGTAAAAACCGGGAAAAGAAGGGTGGCCGCCGGTGTTGGAAAGCTATAAATAAGAGTTTGAGTAATTGGGTTTGGATATGCTATGAATGGACTATGAACTCAGTACTTGTGAATCTCTGACGCGATGCCAAATTTGAGTTATTTTACTAGTGTCCGATAAATTTTTTTTTTTTTTTTTTCAATATAATGTAGACTTTGACTTTTCTACTAAAGTCAGGAGATCAAACTTAAAAATATATTTGTTTATTGCTTTTTTTTTATTGAGAAGAATTTATGTTCCTCAATTGAAATAAAAACTGTTTGAACTGCAAGAAGCTACGTTAAATCTTATAGCTTAGAAGACTTTTCCATTTTCAAAGGTAGATGCGAGATATGGCTACTCACGATAGGTATGCCTTTACTTTTAGCTTTGCAAACTTAAGTTAATAAAAATTAAGCCAAAACATGTAAGCAAAAGTCCCATGTCCCATGGAGTTGCTCGATACTCACATAACCTACCTCAGTGATCAGTGCCGAAGAAAGAGGAAATGCAAAAACTCAATACAAATTTAGAGACGAGGAACAAATAGCACCAAATTGGTTTATCCTAAAAATATACACCTCTTTTTAGTTGGTAATCGCAAGCACTTGTTGCTTTATGCTTTTGGATAAATACATAAAGAAGCTTTATCCAAAAAAATAAGCTTCAGTTTGAACTTGTGTTTGTATATTCTTTTATTTAAGTTTTATTGAGTAGTGCTGCCACTGTGTGACTTAAAATAATACGGTTTCAAAACAATATGCGTCTTTTGCCATGGGCCTCGAAAAGGAATAAATGGTTGCAAGAAATGTGTCATGTAGCCTATATTTTTAGTGGATTCATTTTGTGTTAGGCTATTTTATGTTTTCTGATACAAATTTCTGTGTTCATTATTTGTCACGTCGCGTCCGGATAACTAAAACAAGAAATAAGTTTTGACGTTTCGTAGATGATGTCAGTTTTTGCTTGTTTTTTTATTCTTGGTACTAAAAACTTTGTTTGAGAACCTGCTCCTGGATTCCCTAGCGTTCAAGACGACTCTGTTCCAATCTGTTCTACCTTTTAAGTACTAAAAAAATATGCTTAAAGTTAAACAGTTGCATTTTCAATCGCTGAAATCGAAGTTAAATGAAACAATCTTTTGGCGATACAATCGATGATAGATAGTGATAATAATTGTCTAAATACATGTTCCAGGGCCAGCTTTCAGTAGAAATGTGGATATTTAAAAAAAAGAATCAAGTGTGCTCGGCGTATGCGCTTAACAAAACAATGAACAGAAAAACCGGATGCTTCAGATAAAATTGAATCACGTGCTTTTCTTGGATAGACCATGAAAAGGAATAAAATTTAAGGACATGCTTTGCTCACATATATAAGCAAATATAAAATAAAAAGGGTGGCGCAACAGAGCACTGAGCTATGGTTATAATTACTTACCATCGGAGAACTTGCCAATTATTCGCGAAAAGCGATACCCGCGAAATAAATTTTTTTGTTAGCTGTTGCCTGTTGGGATTTAAACCTCGACCCTCACAGGTAACATAAAAACATGCTCGTGGCTTATGTCATGTGGGAAAAAATATCAAAACGAAATAAAATCTTGTTTTGAAGTTTATTTTACATATGTAATTTTATTGAAATGGGAAGCATTTTGAAATGGCAGAGGGCACTGCAGTAAAATAACCAATATTTTAAATACTCAACCATTTATTTCCGAAGTCCTCCAACTCAAAAATTAAAGAGTGTTAATGTTACATTAATATTGTAGTTGAAGTGAAGGGACCTAATGAGTAGGGACATCAGCCATTTTTTTAAATACAGCAGGTAGTACATCAGTAGAGTGTTAACAAACAACACAAACAACATTTTTTACCGTCGAAAAAATTTAAATTATAAATTATAACTGGGACCGTATTAGAAATACCGATACTCTTAAAAAAAAATGTCGTTACTTTACGTTCCGATTACGTTTTCCGATACTCGCTGTCATTTAAGATTGCTTTTGACGGTCGTTTTGTTATCGTTCTGATATTTTCACGGATCCATTCTCGTAATTCAATCGGTTTCTATTGAGGCTTTTGTTGTTTTGGATTATAGGTTTGTAATTCGTAATACGGAACTATTAACAAAAAGTTTGTAGAATTGAAATGGATATGGTTGTGATAGAGCGTTTTTTTCAACTCTAATGCTGTAAAGCAGTAGTACAGTATAAGTAAGGAGTAAAAATTATAGAAAATTAGCAGCTGGGACTTGGATCAATTTTTCAACATCATCGCTTAGAAATCAAATAAGTTGGTACAGCGATTTATTGAGATGCACTTTACAGAACTACGACGAAAACACAAATCAAAAATAAACAAGATGGGGCAACAGAGAGGGGAAGCCAGGGGCTTAAAGCATTTCTCACAACCGTACCTTGCGAGGAATGGAGGGGACCCTACAGTTTTTTTCCCATTCCAAACATCTAATCGAGAAGGCGTTGTTTATGAACATGAAACTACTATAGAAGGGCTTGCCAAATCCTAAACGAAAGGCGATACCCGTAGACGAAAACACACCTTATATTAGGTTCTGGGTGTTGAATTTTTTAGAGTAGTTTTTACTGTTGATTTTTTGAAGGTTGTAAAATAAAAATTTTGACAGCAGATCATAGAATGAACATAAGAAAACGATAATTTGTCTAATGAATCTTCGATACGTTATCAAGTATTATCTTCTTCATAGTTTTTGAATTATAACTAACTTATAAATTCTATACAAAATAAGATGAAACAGATGGAACAATAAAAAAAAAAAATTGCAGCACAAAGATTATGACGAACTCTCAATAGTCCCTCACAGTTGGGGAACTATTTTCTGACAAACGACTTCGGTTATTGTAGTTACAATCAAATCAAAAAGAAAAAATTAGACTCAGTTAAAAACGTGTTATCAAATATTTTGATTTTCAACGCTCTGAATTGGTTCACTTGTTAATTCGATTAAGCTAACTTCAGACAAATCAAATTTTTCCATAACAAATACATATGTTTTGTTCAAATATCCAGACAAAAAATTTGGTATTGCTTACCGTTGGTAAATAATGTCATTGTTCAAAAGCAAAACAACAAATAAATTTAAAGTCAAAGCCCCCAAGTTCATTAATGCTTCGATGAAGCTTAAATAGCACAGAATAGATCTAGTCGATAAAAATGTTTTCATCGAGTACCTTAGGAGTCTAAATGGCTGACAGATTCATAAGGCCCTAGGGTGTAGTTTAAGTAGGATAATACTTATACAGTGTAAATGTCTTTGATCAATCAATTTCATATGCAGTATTTTTATTTTTTGGATATACTTAAGTAATTAATAGGCGAGACGGTGAGAAGGTAACGAGAGCAAACACATTGATTCGGGTCAGTGATGGAGGACAATTTTTTATCTTTTCTCTTTGCATTCTTCGTAGTTGTTGGGTTTTCTCTTAATGGCGATGACAAGGAAAGTAAATTTAAAGATACCTTTAGGTGTCTCACATTACAAAGCTTGTTTGACAGAGCTGTTCTGCACGACTTGTTTGATAAAGCAAACGCTTTAAGCTACCTCCTGTAAGACTTGTCAGATGGGTTCCTATTGTTTTGAATATTTTTTGGTTGACATCATGTGGTACAAGTCTCATAAAATCTAAGCTAATGCCTGTCCGAACAGGTTAAAATTTCAATTTCAAAAATATTAGAAATGAGGTATTTTGTTGAGAAACATAATAAATTGTTATCAAATATAAATATGTACCAACAATAGATGTGGATCTTATAGCATAATTTTTTTTTTAAATTAGTTACTAACTGATCTTAAAAAGTAATTGATTAAAAGGAATTTAGATCCTTATACAGACATAAGGACGTAAATTTTTTGAATAACTAATACCTTTTAGCGTTTAAGGTGAGCGAGTAACTCAGTCTTAATTTTTATTGCTATGGGGCACTTCACGGGTGCACAGCAGGCGTTCTGTGTGAAAAATATTTCCAAAATAATGATTCGTGTAATCTAAAAGTTGTGCTCGCACCAAAAACGTGTTTGGATATTCTTTTAGTATTTTAACAGATTCTTCAAAATGTCTGAAACAATAGCCACCATTCGTGACAAACCGCCTGCTCTGCAGGAAAACAATGGTTTGCGATTTAGGACTCAAATCGGTAAACAAAAAGGACATCCGTGTGAAGCTTGTTACTATTTACAAAGTCACCCCAGATGTGTTCTTTGTGTTCGGTTTCGGAACCAACTTCAGAGGTGGCCGTTCCACAGGATTTGGTTTGAACTACGATACTCTAGACTTTGACAAGAAATACGAGCCCAAATATCGTCTGGCACGTCATGGTCAATTCGAACAGAAGATAGACCCGCAAGCGTCGTAAGGAACGCAGAAGCAGGATGTAAAAGGTCCGTGGTGCCAAGAAAGCAAAGGTTACTCACTGGCCTATCCGACAAAAGTTAGATGAGTAAAGACGAATAAATTTTTCTTTATTAGAAATTGTAATTAAGCTCAGGGCTTATTTTATAAATAAAAAACAGCTTATACTCAATTCATGATTCGTGCAATGTTGTTTGACGTTAACAACGTTCTGAGTACGGATACACGACCTAAATCAGTGTTCCAGTGAAAGTGTTATTGGGTTTTGGTTCAACTTTCAATCAGAAACCTTTGGGATACCCAAGGAGGTCAACAAGAACAGAAGAGTCAGTTAACGATAAATCCGAACCTATGCACAGCCATTTTACGATGATTTTTTCTTTCCACAACTGCAAGAACTCGAAGGACATAACCTTGCCATTGGTTTCAACAGGATGGGGCGACATGTCACACCAATGTTGCCTCCATAGCAGACTTGAACGAGCGGCTTATAGAAAAACTCATATCGCACCGCGGTGATACTGCGTCCGCCCAGAACTTCGGATTTGATAAAATCAAACTTTTGTGAGGATAATTGAACATCTTTTGATTAATTCCAGACTTCAACTAAGACTTTACATTACAGTAACGGAGGCCTGCTCCTAACATGTCTTTCTAAAACCAAAATGTGCCAATCCATGTAATTGCAAGAATCTTTACTAATATTACATTACAATTTTACACACTTTACAATTTCCAAATGATTGACCTTAGCACTGTCTCTATAAAAATAAAATTGTTTTATTGCCTTCAACTAAACAGAAGCTTGGAATAAATAAACACTTGACTCGGGACAAGCTACCAACTTATAATTTCTGAACGATAATAATAATAATTGGTAATTAAAATGATAAATGCAAAAGCTTCACCTACTACATGCATATGTAGGTAACGTTTTGTTTTCCAAGTAATCATATGCTTCCGCTTGCTTTGTAATTTGATGAGAAAGAATAAAAAGGTAGTAAAAAATAAATAGAAACGCAACGAACGAAATTAATTATTTGAACGTGAAACGATCGTGAAGTGATTCATTTCATCTTTATTTGTTTTGAATTAGTTGGAAGCCTAGAAAAGCAAATTCATCTAAGCCGAACGTCAGTCTTAAATACAAAAGCAAACAACTTTAATAGCTCCTATCAACAAAATCAGAACAAATTGATTATTCGAGTATTATAGTTTTCATACGAGTTTAAATAAACTAAAGAAGAATACTCAAGGAATGTCTCATTGAATATAATTTTGAAAGCACAATCCCTTGCATTGTGTGATATACAACAATGAAATCAGAAGAAGATTCTCTTGGGAGATGTCGCATCAGTAAACCCGACCTGTCAGATATGCTATTATTCACTTAGAGCAATTTACTCAGACTATTTGCAGGCAGCTTTAGCAGAAATCACATATGTATTCGTATGAACTTGAGGCTGGAGACATATTTCATTTCATCACCACTTTTCCGGTTTCAATTTAATAAAGAAAACACGCTTCTATAAGCTTGAGATAAATTTATTTATATACACGCTTTACTTACTCGCTACCTTAAGATTGTATGTTCGTTTCGTTCAACGACCTTAAAAAAAAGTCGCGATGATGACTTCTTATTGAGAAAGCCTCATCTGGCAACTTAAAGTGAAGCACTCTACCCACGAGTGGCATGCTCATGATTATTTCAATAATATTTAAATGATAGAGGGTAGCAAATGAAATTTACCCTATAACAGAACATAAAATTGCGTGTAATTAATTGAATGCCAGCGCCTGTTTGGAATCATAAAGTTAACAAGTTCCTGAAACCCGCAGATGAACCTTCTCAATCCGAATCAGATTGTAAACACAACGATCATGAAAGGTTTTTAAATCCACGTCTGGAGGCTTTACTGCCACGATTGTGACAAAAATTAATTTAAAATTTTTACAATCCACATTCCGGTTTCTTGCGCAGTTTTATTGAGAACTTTACAACCAGCCGTTCATTGGCATTGAGTGCACTTGACATACTTTTATCTGAAAAGCAATGAGTGTAATCCATTGTGTGAGGCGAAGAGAAACGAAAGTCTTTTGAATCGATTCAATAACTAAAGTCTCGATTTCATATTGAGTTGCGTGAAATTGTTGATTTCGTAGAATTGAGGTTAAGTACAACTTTTACTTCATATTGTTCCTAGGAATTTCATAAGGTTTTGCGGAAAAGTATCGACACATACAAAGGTCTTCCATGATTTATTTTCATTATAGTGTTACAGTTGAGACAAGACTCAACTTATGAAATAATCAATTTCTTCTAAGAAAGGCGAATTCCGTTAGTGACTCACTTAAAAATTATTTTGTATCAAATTACGTTCGGTAAATATACCTCGACGAAAGGTTAAGACTATACTTCGTACTTTATAGTCCTAGAGTTCGAATTTACACGAACATAAGCCTAGGTGTAGACATAGAATATTATCTGTCAAATCAAGGTTTGAACCCCTGTATGATTCGAAAATTTGTTTTGGGTTATTGTCGCTTGCTTGAAAGTTTCTTTCAAGGGGACTAACAGTTATCTGCCGGTGTTAAATGGCAATGGAAAAAAGCACTTTTCATGACAGAATTACTTTCGGAAGGGCTGCCAACTTCTTGCAAAAAAACATTCTGAATCTTACGGGGAATCGAACCCAAAACTCTTCTGAAATAGTCTGATGATGCAAGACTTTTAGGAGTTGTACTGTCCTGAAAAGTATTTTCGCTTGACACAATTTCTCGCTGGGCCAAATGGTAAGGGGAGAAAACACGTTCAATTGATGAATTACTCTTGAAAGGCTTGTGAATTGCCCGTTAAAAGGATACTCTAGAATCTAGATCATTCTGGGAGTCAAAAAATAAACTCTGACTTTAAAGTCCCATCTCTAAGACATCGACACCACTAGCGAAGACGCGATGACGGAGAGCTTGGGAATGCATATTCTTACTTTCTCTGGCCATCATCATTGAGATGTAATGGAAAGTTTAAACCGAAATAGGAAATGAGTAGTTCTTAAAAGAAAAACGGAGGGTTATTTTCGGATAATTAAATTGAAAGAATATTGGTTATTGGGTTGCTTTAATTAACCTCGCTATAATTGTGTCAAATACTGAGTTAGCTGTGGATTGTGATGAAAATTAGTACAATTAGGCATTGAAAACGCAGATTTTATGAAATTTTTCTCTTGAATAATAATGCAAGCTGGCTCAAAAATCACAGCATGGTATCACTTGAGGTTTGGTTAGGTCAAATCAAACAAAAAGAGTTTGAGAGCTTTAAATAACAGTTCTAGAATTAAATATTGCTGGAATAAGTTTATTATTATATTAATCTGGTAGATAATTTCACAATTTCGAACTACTTTTTTCAACAAATTTGAATCTTGTCTCCTGTTGCCTCAAGAGTTGCTCGTTTGGCGGTATAAACCCTCGACTTAGCATGTCACCAAACTAATTGAAACAATGAGGATCGATGGTGCAGCCATCATGTTGACGCAGACATCTTTGTCTTTTTGATGGTTTAGAATAGAGAAGAGTCAAATAAGATTGGAAGCTGCCAATAACTACACTAATTGACCTGATCACTAGGCCGATTGTGTTAGCCGTAATACAGTCGAAGTTCTCTATGAATTTCATAAGCAGATTTATATTTTCAAAGTGAATTTCAACAACTTGGAAGCATTGTTCTGGTTTGACGTTCTAAACTATCAAACCATAAAGAAAAATCTTTGAAATATTTCAGGTAAGAAAACATTCTTTGTAAAAACAGCGTTCGATTAGTACATTTTTTTTTTTTACTAATAATAAAATTGCATAGTATTTTTTCTAGTCTAGAGTCTCTTACTACGATTTTCGTTGTCAAGATTCGTTATGTCACCATTAGTTAAAAAGTTAAAGAGAAGTTGATCCAAATGACTCCATTGAATTTGGAACTTCATTGAATTAATATTTAAACTAATTTAAAATTTTAAGCTTTCTAACTGGTTGGTTTAGTTATGAAAGAAAGGAAACAAATATCAAAAACCTAATATTTAATCGGCAACGTAAAAAGGATCACGTTCGATAAAGTTGCTGTATACGACATCAGTGTATGCTAATATATCAATAGAATAAAATATTAGAGGAAAAGAACCGTCTAAGTTTGAGATCACCAGGGGTTAAATTACCACACACGTGATCGAGTATTACGTGACTGGATTATGTGTTTTTGGAATTACTTCTCACGTTATGGAGCACTTTAGTAGCACAATATGACATTCTTTCATCAGTATTTGAACGAACTGAAGTCGACAAATAAACAGCAGACTGATGTTGTGAAAAGCAGAACGATATATTTGAAAGCAAAATAGCGATCACTGATGTTGTAATTCGGCCCCAGGTCTCTAAACTATTTTCAGTATCCGGCATTGACCTTCATTTTTCAGAAGACCTATCATCATAGCTCCATACATTAAACTACCTATTATGAAATTAAGAACGGGCTTTGGGGGAGATTTACTCGATTCAAAATGTCGGACAAACTAAACAAAAAGGGTTTGATAAATGTAAATACTACAAAGTCCGTCTTTCCGACTCGGTTGAATAATTTTCAAAAGCTTTTTTTTCTTTGATTATTTGATTTTGAGGTACCACTTTAGTGGCTCCAATGAAACCAATTTCTTCTTCTTCAAATGCACCAGCGAAGATTTGAACATTTGTACACTCTGCACCACAACGTTATACTCTTCATCAAAGTCTTACTTAGTCTACAGTAATACGTAGTGTAATTAAGACTCCACTATCCTAGGTAGTAACAGGCAGACATGCTTACTACTACCCCCCGGATAACATATAAGTCTCAGCCATACTGGAAAATATGAAACTCTAGGAAAGTACTCTCTCGTCAACATGACAACTTGACAACAAAAGAGCAAATCCTCAACAAAGTGAAAAAACTTGAATTTTTAGAAGTTATTTCCGTACTTAGGGTAATAAACTAACTGAACGGAAGTATAGACCACGTGAACTTAATCGTGGCTAATGAGAATCCACCCCCAATCAAGAATCAGTCCCTACCAAGGGCAAATAATATTAAATCGATTTTGTGATATGGCTCTCAGGCACTTAGAATTTCGTTTTCGACAATTTTTCTTAAGAT
The DNA here is from genome assembly GCA_914767635.1 of Melanostoma mellinum. Lineage (NCBI taxonomy): Eukaryota > Metazoa > Arthropoda > Insecta > Diptera > Syrphidae > Melanostoma > Melanostoma mellinum. The sequence continues at coordinate 231,222,067 of OU612058.1, read as the reverse complement.
ATTTTCTGCATATGACCATTCGGTTCACATACCACGAATATGTGAATGCACTGTGAATGTCAATTAGGTAGCTTTTTTGGCTAGCAAAAAAAGCAAAACTGTCCGTTTAATTGGCATAAAAACAATTCGCGTCACTACAATTGCAAATAAGAGACCATAAATAAAAAACCAATAAAACGCCGCATATTCTACGAAGCTATTAACAAAAGAAGGTTTATAATACGACCTCTTCTTTATGAGGAAGTTGAAGCAAAAGTAAGCTTCTAAAGTTTCACTAAAAATTACCTCAACAAAAAAATGGGGTGGCGCAACAGAGCGAGGAGCCCTAGGGCCTAGCGAATGGAGGGGACCTAAAATTTTTTGTCGGTTAAAACCAGCTAATCTAGAAGATGCTTTTCATGGCTACTAACGTAGAACTTGCCAATTCCTTGCGAATGGGGATACCCGTGGAAAAACACTTTGCAAAATACGTGACACATTTTTCCACTGTATATACAAATAGGAATTCTATTCAATCTGAAATTCCTAAATACCTACATGAGTATAATCAGCGGTCTCCATAGCAAACCCGAATTGAAACACTTGAGTAAACAAACCTCCGGAAAAGAATTTGTTTTGATCTCCCAGGTGCCAGTCTCTTTATTTTGTTTAATTAACTATTTTTATATCCCATACTTAACTTGTTCCTTTATTCATAAATCAATATTGGTTTCAGCAATTATGTACAATGACTACCAATTAAATTTCAATTTGGCTGTATTTACAATTTTTCATTATTTTCATCACAGCGCATCTTCCTCGGTCTTTGACTTTTGTCTGATGTAATCTAATTGTGTGTTATTTTTTCTCTTGCGGTTTAAGTTCAATCAATAAAAAAAAGGTAGTTATTGGCCTTCATATCACACAGAAACATATTATGGTTGATAAAATTTGCGGTTGAATTGACGCAATATTTTAACATGGCTGTGGATAGTGTTTAAATTGAGTAAGTAGGTATTTATGTTTTTTCACTTGCTGATAGTACGTCATATGTTTGCGAATAATTGAAAGTAGAGGGGAATTACTTGTTTTCATGTGTTATCAAAGGGATTCACATGATTTGTTGGCTTTTTTCTAAACAAATATTGGCTGCTAAATGTTTACCGACCGTTGAAAATTCCTGAATTGGAGTTCCGTGTAAGAAGGTTGGACATCATACTCAAAAACTCACTACTTAACACTCGCAGTGAAGAGTGCCAAAGGCAAAGTTTTCTAAGAACGTGCCTTGAGTTAACTGCATTAGCAGAAGTGTAGAAGCAGGAATCGTTGGTAGCGCCGCTGTCCAAACTATAATTACATCAACGAGTAGTTGGAAGCGGTATTCCAATCTGGTGTGCGAATATAATACAAGTTGACTCATTTACCGATTCGCGAGGAATTGGCAAGTCCTCCGTTAGTGAATTCACTGCCATGAATAGCGCTTTCTCAATTAGCCGTTCGGAACCGGCAGAAGATTGTAGATCCCCTCCATTCCCTCACAAGGCATGGTTGTGAGAAACGTGCTAGGCCCAGGGGCTCCGCGCTCTGTTGCGCCATCCTATTTATTTTATTTTTTTGACTCATTTACCGCAACTCTAAAGGGAAGATGAAGAACTTACTTTCAGATAATTATAGACTCCTCTTACAAAACACTACAGGGCAATTGTCTTACATTCGATGAACTCATAAAAAAATATAAAATCCTACAGTGACAAGTGTATACAACAAATTTGACAGCTAACTTGACTTATGCCATCTGGACTGAATTTAGAACATGAGTGCAATCGTGCAATCGTTTTCAATGACAAACTTGCATTGGGTATGTAGATTTTTAATTTTGCTATTAACCCACTCTGTCAATGCCACCAGGCAGAGCTGAACAAACATGGTCCAGAATATTTAATTAAGCCATACAACACAACTTAGCACGCCGAAGTGTTAAGTTCCGGTGTATTATAATTTTTCCACAGAATTTTAAACTAGAATCTGGTTGACTTTTCTACTTCATGATCACAGAAATTAAGTAATAAAGAGCAAATGGTTATAATTCATAGCACGTTTCATTTGGTATTATGTCTTTGGAAGTTAACAATCGATTAAACGTGCGGGGAACACGATGCAAAACATATATCCTCTTCCTCGTTCAACGTTTAATTGTTAATGGTTGTTAAGGTTTTTTGGCACAAAGACAATGAAATTCGAAGGTCACATTGCGAATTTTGAAGAGCACTTCTGAACAGGTTTGCTTTTCAAAATCTTGTTAAACCATTTCAATGATGACTTTGATGATCGTAGTTAAATGAAATTAAAATGCATCGTCTTGATAAAACTTGTGAAACAATAAAAAAAATATGTCGGTTCACTGTGGCGTATGTAAAACACTTGTTTTAATTGCAAACTTAATAGTTTAGACAATTATAAAGTTTATTATTGTAACCAACTATAATGGTGGGTGGTCTTCGTAGTTTAATGGTTGATGCCGCCTTTTGCGAGGAACTGGCAACCCTTTCGTTAGTGGATTCATTGCCATGAAATGTAATTTCTCGATTACCCGTTTGAGATCGGCAGAAAATTGTAAATTCTCTTCTTTCCTTTCAAGGCATGGTTGTGTGAAATGCAATAAGCTTCGGGACTCCCCGCTCTTATTAATTTTAATTTATTGCATTTGTGAAAGCAAAGAATTAGAACTTTCAGAAATCGAAAAATTGACGCCACAGTAACTACGACAACCGCGCGGCGGCAACAAAAGTTTCGATATTTTTGTTTTGTGTATCTTTGGCTAGATACTTTACAAAATCATCTTCATCCATTTTGCTGCTTTTCAATTAAAAAGAAGTTGTTGAACTCCAAAGATTGGAGCTGCGAAATTTAAACGAACCAAAGCTGGAGAGATTAGCCCTGTTCCCACTGTACAATTAGTTGTACAGACTTCGTTTGATGGAAGCTGGATGGTCGGATGTATTTTGCGTTCAGACTTATCAAGCTTGTCGTCCTACTTTATGTTACGTACCCTTACACTCCGTCCAACTTCTAAGTTTTCAAAAATATTTGAAGACCATCCAAGAAAGTTGGACAAGCGGTCGTCTGACGGGTTCACACTATCAAGCATTGGTCGTTCAAGACTAAGTCTGTCAAACTAACTGTACAGTGTGAACAGGGCTATTTACAAGGCTATATTTATGTTTTAGGAAATTGTTTGTCATAAATTGAACTACTATGATGACATAAAAAGCCTTTGTGAGCTACTGCAGAGTTCCCAGAAGCCACTGCCGAGCATGACTAGAAATTACCTAGGCCTTTCAAAAACACATGTGTAATAGAATTTCAGATCACATTTTTTCGCAGTTTCACACGAAATATTAACACTTAATTTCTTAATTTGCAAGCAGAATCCTTAGCTTTAGTTGGCGAGTGATGCCATATTTATAATGTAGTTGAAAGGAAAGGAGCTTCATAGTGGGGCATTGTTCTTAGCTTAGAACCATAAGGAACCTATCGTCCAGTTAGGTAATGAGTTCCATTCCAATACACTGGAAAGTCCCAAAACTCGCCTTTTTTGAATTCTACATAAATTTAGCAATTCTTGATATTGTGCTTGTAATGATTGGTAGTACTTATTTCAATAAATTACTATCTAATGTTTTAACGCAACTCGAGCTTTGTCATCATGTTCTTTGTCTTCTCACAACATTTGCAGCAACATTTTTTTCTATGCATCCCGTCGGTAATAAAACTGCCGCAAGCTTTTGACAAGCTAGGCCGTACCAGCACAACCAAGTTATACGGAGTAACCTCACGAACAGCGAGAGCGACGATAGTGATTCGATATCATCACCAAATTTGCATTTTCAAAAATAAGTTGCGTGGATGCTTTCTTTTCAAACAAAAAAGTGTACAGTTCACATACACTATAGCATGGTTCGCTTTTTCATAAGTTACTTGAAGTTCTTTAATTGTTTTGAACGAAGCAAGTTCATTCTCTATATCCCGGATAGTGTGTTAAAAATGGTATGAGTGCTTCTCTTTTAGCAGAGCTTCACAGAATGCTGCGATCTGTCTGACCCAAGAAACTGATAATCATTACTTTAAAATTAGTTGACACTGCTAAAACAGTTTTTATTGTCAAATTCAAGAAAAACTCGCAAACGAATTTACATTGAAAAAAATAGTACGCATACGCCAGAGTGACTCTAAGTGTTTTCCCAGATCTCAGCAAATTGTGCAGCGACTGAAAACAGTCATGTCCTATTAACCATATTCTATTGGATACATTTTCAGCTAAAATCGACTACTTTTGGTCATTGGTCAAACAAGTACACGTGTGAGTTCGTTTACTACCGAAGTTGTAAAAATGGCTGGCGAATCTGATGCGAACAGGTAGCAGGGACTGGTGACGCATTGGCTTGGTTGTAGATAAAGAAATCTAATTGCGGTCTTACCCAGTTCTAAATATATAACCTAATAAATGAATGAATAAAATCAGGAGTCTTTTGACATAAAAAATATTGAAATAACTGATCTTTTAAGGCCAAAAAACCTTTTTTCAATGATTGGTTCTTTTGTCAATACCTAAGTGTCATAAAATGCCAAACCAACAACAAAAACGTGAAACGCGACATATCAACGAAGATGCTGTCATCAAATCTATTGGGATGGGAATAAGAAATCAATATGATGATCTCAAAAGTCTCATCTAGACATTATCTCATCAGAACATTATCTGATAAGCTCGACAAAATGGAAAATGATTTTTCACAACGCTTTGCCAATATGCAATATGCAATTTCGGAATTATTCGTTCGGGTAGATTCTCTCGAAAATGCACCCAATCTTTTACATGCATCTTCTATACCAGCTGATATCACAAAACTTGTCGAGAGGATCGACTTTCTTGAAAGAGAAAAGGTAAACAATGTGGCAATAATACGTGGTGTTCCTGAGAAAGATGGCGAGAATTTTTGCGAACTATTTCAAATCCTATGCAAATCAATTCAATGACGGTACATCTAACAAAAGAAGATATCCTATTCCGCCCATCATCCGACATAAGGACTGAAACTTATTAGTCTTTCTGACACCACTTAATATAATAATAATAATAGTAATAGTGTTCAAAAACAGAATCCCTTCAATCTTAGTTTCGCGTATTTTTGTTTTTTTTGTTCTTGGATTGACCCTTGACACCGATTAACATACCTCAACCCCTACAGAAACACATCATCACTGACATTCACTAAAAGTTCACTAAGTTTTTATTGTTATCACAAATAGACACCAAATCAGATTTATTATTGTGTTCTCTTTGTAATTTCGCTGTGCTGGCTACCGTGTATGGGATGTAGAAAACACATTTTTGCTCAAAATCACGCATGTGTGAAATGAACTGAGTGAATGTGTTTGAACGACATAATTGAATGAAATCAAATACAAACATTAACATTTCAACTGCCGGCAAAAATATATGTAAATGGCACGACATCACATGCATTTTCTTTGTTTGTTTTCTTTTTTAGTAAATTTGCCATTCGATCTAAGCTTTGAAAGTTGTCAATCAGTGGGGCCCGCGCAATGCCAGCCGATCAAGCTAGTCAATCAATAAAAAGTGAGTTGAACTGAAACACATGCAGGGACTTATAAAAAGTTATTTTATCAAAAAGCAATCCTTTATGCAGTCCTTTTACTAGGCAAACCTAAATTTTTTGATTCAAATTAAATTAATTTTACAATCTCAAGACGTGGAGTTCCAAATCAAAAAATCACGAGCACTTTAGAAAAAAAGTACATAACTATTTATTAATACTTAAAATCATCACATCACAGGAAAGCATATTTTCTAGGACCACCAATTGAATGGAGTTAATTTAAATTCGTATTTTATTTTCCAATGGTGTTCACGTTCAGCTTACCAAATAAAATGAGACTTTCATTTTTAGGCCGAAAGGCACTAATACTAACTTATTGAGTAAATTAGAGTATCTACTAAGGGTCAGTAATTTTACGTCATTATTTAACACTTTGTTCCCGGATTTTGTTGCACAAAAGTTTGAAAAAAATTTTGTCAAGAAACCACTAGGAATATAGAGAAAAACTATTTCCTGTGTGGTACCCCCCAAAACCACTAGGAAGCAAAGGCTTAAGCTAGTTTTGCAAAATTATGCTAGCCTCTTAGTAGATTAAAAAAAAAAAACCAAAATCACCATCACATGTAAAAAAAAAAATATATGAAAAAAAAGTAAAACTTACTCTGTGGTTTCTCGGTTTCCTTCTCCTCGAATATTTTCTCCTTTGATATCGACATTGTGCTGCTGTTCTTTTTGTTTTTAAAGGCTTTTGTGTTACTTTCTTTTCAAATAAATATAATACTGCTGCCGTTGGGTTCTGCTGCTTACTTAAGTAACTTAAGTGTAGGGAGTATACTGAGTTTTGGCAAAGTTTAAATGACTTTTATTTTGTTTTGTACAAACACAGCTTAGCGTTGTACTATAAAATAGTTAACCTTTGGATAAGATTCCGAGTTCTTTCTAACCGATCCATACACAAAAATTTACGCACACTTGTTGTGCCGAGCGAGCAGAGAGATAAAAATTGTAACACTTCCTCGTAGATTGAAGGTATAAAACGTAATGGTGATTTTTCGTCAAATAATGTGAGCAGCCGGAATGTATGGCAGCTTGTTTGCTGATTCTTGGTGTCTAATGTCTGATTCTCTGATTAATGATCTGAAATGAGAAATATAAAGAAAAGAATAAAACAATTTGTTTAGCTTTTTAGGAGTCTTTGCGTATTGTTTTTTTTTTTTTTTGTTTTTTGCTGTACATTATTTGGTTACTACCTATTATGGAGTGAGTAAAGAGTATAAAGTTATTTGAACAATCAATTTACATTACTGACAAATTATAGTCAGGTAGATAAATATTTTGCCAGACAACTGACAAAAATATATCTATCTCAGACTAAACAGATTCTTTTTGAATTACATTCTACATACGTGTGTATACTTAACAGTTTAGTTGAGCTATTTGCTGATCACTTGTATGTACACACCTTAAAAACAATCGGCTTATAGTTCATATTAAGCCAATAGATAGGCGCTCGGAATAGGAGAACGTGCAAAATTTCACAAAAGTTTTTATGTCCACTTTATTTTTGTCATCGCAAATTACGAGTACAAGTACCCTCTACAATTTGTTTTAGTGATTTTTTGTGTACGAAAAAGAAAATGATTTATCAAACTGACACGAGTAATACACTGAAAAAAAAAATAGTCAAAGTCTGTCGTGTGAAAGGAAAAAGTGATTAGCTGTCAAATAATAACCAAATTATCATTTCGTTTCCTCGTTTCTCATCTGTCACAGGGGTGATAGCTTTCACTTCAATTTGATAAGAAATGTTGTACGCAAATGATGAACTAAGTGCTTTTAAGTGTTTTTTCCCGAGCTCTGAATAAAATTTGATTATTTTTTTTTTCAAAATGCCAGCGAAAGTTGCTTATTTATTCTGCCAATTTAGCTCAGCTTTTGCATATTTCAATCAGAAACTACTTGGAACAACCGTGTCCTCAAAACCGAAAGACCCTATTTGAGAGAAAGGTCCCACATAAGCTAACCAATGGCCAGCATCCAATTGAGTCTCATTTCTGAGCTTAAATTAGAAAGTTTATATTGTTCGTTGAAAAAAATGTGCTAAACAGGCAGACGTTTGGCATAGTAAAAAATGAAATAAATAAATTAGGTGGCGCAACAATCCCTAGGGCCTAGTGCATTTCTCACGACCATGACTAACAACTAACAAGCTCTCAAGAGCTCTTGAAGTCTGAAAAAAGCTACTCCCATAAGATACTTTTATAAGGGGTTAGGCCACCCTAGAACTTTCGAAAAATCGATTTTTTTTTTTAAATTTCAAATGGTCCCTTAGGACCTCAAAAATGATATCCCAAAAGATTATGGCCGAGAAAAACTTTTACGTACTCTGTTTTCAAATTTTAGTACAAGGCCGTCTGGTCCGCAGCGAGCTCCTTTTGTGAGCGCAAGGGGCAAGGTACGTTAGAGGAGTAGAGCATGTTATTGAAAATATTTATTTCCTGACTAGTCTAAACTAGTAGTCTAGACTAGAGTTGGATTTGGGAACGTCTCCTTCCGGCATCGCAGATTAAAAGTATTGTAAAATTATTCATGATTTTCTACTACTCAAAACTTTATACGCGTTTATCTCCAAACTATGTTTTTCAAGTTGGCCGGACTCGTAACTCATGCAATTTTCAACCGATTGACTTGAAATTTTAAACATGTCTTGAAATATACATTGTCTATGGAAGTACGTAGGATTTTTTTTTTATGTTGCGTAGTTCATTTGTTATTAACAATTTTCTGACAATTTTTTAGGCAAATTTTGCACTTTTCACTTTAGAAGGGCGCCATTTGGCCAAAAATCAATATATCGCAAAAATCATACGTACTTCTATAGCAGTGAGTATATATAATCGAAAAAGTCTATTTTCTCATTATTATTCAAAAAATTACAGGAGCTGTTGGTCCGGCCGTGGAACTCAAAAAAAAAAGACGTCGTCGAAAAAATGCTGCACAGCCGCCATTTTGTAATGAATCGATTCAAAAAAATTATCGTAAGCAGTCATTAATATAAATAATAAAATCGCGTTTCAGTTATCTCGATTTATTTTGTGGTTTTTCTAAAAAAAAATCCCCAAAAAGCCTATTTTTTCAGCCTCTAGGGTGGCCTAACCCCTTAAACGGCTCTCATAACAGTCTTATTTTAAGAGTTGATCAGCTTTGCAGCTTATGAGTACTTAAATCTTATTGCTAGACCAATTTTTGTTCTTGTAAGAGGATTATATATACTTGCAGTCCTTTAACATTGTTCTGAAGTGTTTACAGTCCCATAACCAGACTTATTTAAGAGCTTAAATCACTTTATACTTACATGAAAACCCCTATAGGAGTTCCGTTTAAAACCTCTCATAACAAGAGACTGTGAAGAGTTCAAATAACAAAAGTCTTGTTATAGGATCTTTATTAAATCATAATATTGCCTTAAGTTTAATTTTGGATTTGCATAACCAAAACGCATATTAAAATATGCATTATTACGAAGGCGCTTTGTTTTTTTTTTTTTGAAGCATGCATTTTTGTTTGTGGTACCCGTGGCGTGATGGTTAGCATGCCCACCTGCTAACCCATAGGTTCCAGGGTCGCATCCCAGCATAGGCAAAAATGTTTTGTTTGAGTCTAGTTCTTGCTATGAGTAGCCAAGAACCTCCTATAATTAGGCCATTTAAGGTTTATAACTGTCTCATAACAATCTAGGAGAACTCTACACGATTACATTTAACTCCCAGAAATAAGTCTAGTAAGGTTCTTGGAGGAGAGTAAAAATCTTACTTGGGAAGAGTGTACAATTTATCTGCCGATTCCAAACGGCTAATCGAGAAAGCGCTTTTCATGGCAATGAATCTACTTACGGAAGTCTTCCCAATTCCTCGCGGAAGGCGATACCCGTGGAAACACATTTTTGCCTTTGTTGGGATTTACCAAAATTAGTAAGTAGTAGTTTAAATTGAGATTTTTTTGGTATATACAAATAAGCAGATGTCTAGTAAAGGCTGACAAAATCCGTCAGCTGTCGAAGATTTTTTTTGAAAATGTCTAGTTCATGTCGAAAAACATTCAATGAGTTATTGAATTAAAACAGACGTCAATCCATGAGTAGTTTATCTCGCGGTAAGCGAGAGCGAATAAAACAAACCTGCGATTTTTTCTTTGTGCCTGCGGGAGTCTCTTATTTCTAAAAGTCTTAACCACTTAGACACCAAACTGAAGAGAAACTCTTGATGAAGATCAGAAAAAAAGGCGGGGAGTGAGTTGCATCTCAGAGACTTAAGTGGCACTGAGCTTAGAACAAGTTTGTCTGTACACACTTATCTACGCCCTTCATCATTAATGCAAGTGTTAGTGGTTAGTAAATAACGCCAACACAAGCACAAAGAGAACGTATACGAGGAAAAATAAAAAACATTACAAAAATAAAACAAAGTAAAACTTAAATTAAATTAACATTAAGAGAACAAACTAAACTAGTGAAGCATTACTAAACAAGGTTATAAATAAAAAAAAAAATCTACTAAACATGAGTTAAGGTAATGGTCTAAAAGGAACCGTGCATCTAATGTTTATAATCAGGGTCAAGATTTTAATAAAATTCTAAAATTTTGGATCACCATAAAAAATAATTTTACTTTATTATTTTACATGCCTAAGCTCGAGTTGAAATTTTTGGTTTGCTCTGACCATGAATGGACCAAAGAAGAACAAACACTTGCTATCCCTAAATAAATGCACATCTGCTCCTTAATCGGTGTCATTACCGAACATTTCCTAATAGGCAGAGACTCCACAAGACTCTGCGTTCTATCAAGCTACTTCTGCAGAAGCTCTTTAGACAAAGAGTGAGTAAGAAGAAACAATCCTGCAACTACTCTGTTCGTTTCCAAGCGAAAACTACATTTATTTCTTCTTCGAAGATCCGAACGATTAGATGAACACCACTTCTTTAGATGGCCAAATAGTTTAGTTAACTAAGGCCACCTAATTTAATATTGGTATAAGTGTGATAGTGGGTTTCCTGGCAGCCTTTCAAACCTAATCTAAACTAACCTAATGACCTTAGCTCTTCTCCTATGTTTTGCTGTAGCTCCCTTAGCTTATCGGTTTGTATGTCTGCTTCGTACGAACGAGTTCAAGCTTCAATTTCTACAAACTTAGTTGGATACAACCTTTCTCTAGAATTTGGAGAGTCCCTCCGATAATAAATTCACCGCCATCGAAAATGCTTCCTCACTTAGCCGTTCGGAATCGGCATAAAATTGTAGGTCCTTGACATTTGTTAGGCTACTATCTTTTTCTGTGTATTTTTGCCTTTGATTTGAATCATCTATCTTCTATCTTACTTTTGAAAAAATCGTGAATTATTGTAAGTTAAAACCAATTATCTGTGTCCGCACGAAAGAAGTTGTTCCTGTTTGGTACAAAAAGAACAAAAAAAGCTAAAGATTCCATCCCGTATGCCACAACTGATTGATTGTAAAAGGAATATTTATAAATGTAGCTTTCTAAAAGTGAAGGAATTTTTGGATTGGGTTCAGTAGTTTTTAAAAACGCAGCTAACTTCATCATATCACTTTTAGGCTGTTGTGCTACGTCAAATTGGAAAAATATCACACTTGTATTTTTAAAAAAAAAACCTCCCAGAGACGAAGTATAGTTTAGGAAGCAAAAGAAATTTATTAGAACCAGTTTTCAAAAATTCAAAGCACCTACAATTACTTCATCAAACACACCATTTGATATGGTTATCTTATAATAAGACTTTGCACTAAGCACTAAAGCATTTCAAATATAAATTGACATGTAACTTAAAAAGTAATTGTCATCAATCAACTTTGAGAAAAAAAGAGCAAGTTTTTATGTGTCCATGCATCTATCTTCGCAAAACAAACAGATGAAAACAACATAGTAGGGGAGCCCAAGAGGGGATTTCGCGCGTTACTCGAGCGCGTCAGAAAATCATATGAGGAGAAACCTTGCACCATGTAATGTACTCCTACCATATATTAAACCTAAATGTTGGGGCGTTCGCTGAGGACAGCCCGTCAGATTAGTAAAAAAAAAGTCGATCATCGGAAATACTCGAGCGCGTCAGATTAAATGATGGTAGGTTGATTACATCGAGAAGAGTGTATATTTCAATAATCTGACAATTTGAGCGGGGCCTTCGTAAGTAGGCGAGTCACAAAGATGTAAAAAAAAATCGATGTTTCGAAATACTCGAGCGCGATTAATTTTTTTTTATTTTGAAGGTAATTTTATCAGGATTACGGAAAACATATAATCTGACATTTTGGTTGGGGCGATTGAGGTAAAATCGTCAGTGAAATGTATAATATATGATGGTTAATATCTCGGTTAATATTGATATTAGCAATTGGTCCATATGATTTTTTTTGTAGAAAACTAAATTCTCTACAAGTTTGTAATTTACAATTTTTCTGTAGCTTTTGTTATTTACGAGATAACTGCGACAAAACGTGAATTTTATGGAAAAATCTGGTTAAGTGGCCCGTACCACCTTCCCGGTATGAGTAACGACTTTGCCAAAAAGAACATTTTTGTAGAGCTTTCAATTTTGAGAAAAAAACTTCTTCGGTTAAAGCGATCCCATGAAATGCCGCTGAGTTATAGAAATTTAAAAATAAAAAATCAGAGTTTCCGTGTATTTTAAATGGAAAATCTTCACACCTCTTGATCGAGCACTTAAAATTAATATTAAGGGCTCAAACTTTCAGGATTTTTTTAAAAGTATTTTCAACAAAATTTCAATACAAAATTTTTAAATACATAATATGTGTACATATTTTTTGATTGCATCCAGTAATAAAAAATAGAAACAACAAAGAATTGTTACTTTAAAATTGTCAGACTAAGGGCCGGTCTGTTCAAGTGTGGTTAAATCTGTGGTTTGGTTACCAGAGATTTTGCTTAACCCGTGGTTATTGATCTATGGTTAAGGAATTGCGTCTTTTCACTATTTTTTCGGCCTTGGTTAACAAACCGTAGGTTATCGAGAAATTCCAATATTTTTCCAGTCTATCTGTCAAATTAATCACTAACCCCAATCAATGGTTATCTTTTTTGGTGACATGTGTTTACTGTCGGCAGTTCATAGTGAGTTATTTTTTAACTATTCATGTTTTTTACTTGCGATTATAGGTACTATAAGGCAAGTCTTGCAATCGTGCCGGAAAAAAAATTTGAGATAACAATTAAACATGACATTACGATCAAAGAGAATACGAAAAAAGTGGGTCCTGCAATTCTGCCTGTCTGTCTGTCTGTGTGTCTGTCTGTCTGTCTGTCTGTCTGTATATGATTCTACAGCCTGAACCGCTGGACCGATTTTCTTAAAATTTTGCAGTTAGGGTATGTGGGGTAGCCTACAGAGGGGTTTTTGGAATTGAGTCTCTAGGTCTTGAAATAACGGTACCTGCCATACAACCGATATGATAATACTTATTTTTCTCGAAAATGGCTCCAACGATTTTGATAAAATTTTGTGTGAAGGATTAATTTTGAATTTTCTTTCTTATGATGTAAAAAAAATTTTTGGAAAAAGCCTAAAAACGGTACCGGGTAAAACGGTAACGATACCCATAGTACCGTTTTTTTCAAAACCGACTTTCTCGTTAATGGCTTACACGATCTTAACTAAATTTTGGATTTAAGAAGTCGTAATTTGTTAAAGAAAGACTGCATATCAATATTTAAAAAAATTTAGTTTTGGAAATTTTTATAAATTTTTTTAAAAAATTTTGATTTTTAGAAATAACTTCAAAAGTGTAACTTTGATTTTTTTTAAATTTTTTGTCAAAATAACTTCTGTCAAGATCTAAATCTTTGCATACTCGACTTTTAAAAAACAGTTTTAAAAAAAAAATGAAAAATAAAAAACCGTTTTTTGGAAAACTGGTCCAACGATTTTGATTAAATTTTCATCATTCATTTGTATTAGCGATTGAAAAAGAATGGCGTTTTTAGATTTTGGCTTACAACCTTTGGAATATTTAATTAAATTTTTTTATTATTTTGCGTGATTTAATTCAATTTTCATAATTGATGTGTAGTTGGCCACCATGTACCACAAAATATATTATGAAGATCTAGATAATACCAAAACCTTTAACTCGCCCTTTACATTTTGATATCGTATTTAGAACACAATCGCAAGTTCGTGCGACCCAGTCGTGCCCATTTTTATTTTTCTATGTTATTCATAGTTTTTGTTATTTTTGAAGAAAATGTCACAATCAAAGCAACGCAACGATCTGCGAATTTCTCCAAAAGTGAAGAAGAAAAACTTGTAGCTTTGGTGTTAGAAAAAAAGAACATCTTCGAAAACAAGAAAACTGACCAATAATTCCTCGTCATCACTAACGCCACTACCATCAGAACTCCACAAATCCCAAACACAATTTCCACGTGAACTAAATTTGTAAATGAAACAGTGTTTTATAAAAAAGAACTATAACAAGAATAATATTGGAGATAAATATAATGAAAAATTAAAAACAAACGCACTCCATCACACTGAAATGTTTAGCCAAATGATGAGTCAAAAATAATGCGTGAAGACAGATTAACCAAACGTGAAAAGACGAAATTCCAGTAAATCGATGGTTAAATAGCGTTAACCGACCAAAATCGACTGGTTAATGATTTCTCTGGTGAGTTAACCAAACCATTCATTTGTTAACCAAACCAAGGTTGAAAAGACGCATTCTATGGTAACCACTGGAAATAACCACGGGTTAAAATTAACCAAACTTGAACAGACCGGCCCTAAGAGTAAGCCCCCATATAATTGTCAGATTATCATCCTGGAAGACGAAGACATCAAGTTGATCACCCTGTATAGAAATCTTACGCGCTCGAGTATTTCAAGGTCACGTGTTTTTTTACATTTTTAAAAATCAGCCATGACTGATCGCCCCACTCAAATTGTCAGATTATTGAAATATGCACTTTTTAGAGTACACTTAACATTCACTTTGAAAATCTGACACGCTCGAATAACTTTTTTTTTTTAACCTCTCTTTACGCCCATTTGCCCCCAGCAAATCGTCAGATTAGTATATATATCCGTTATCAGAAAGACAAAGGGCGTATACTCTATGAAAATCCGACGCGCTCGAGTATTTCAATTTATCTGTTTTTTTTTACATTTTTAGAAGCTCATTCACGCCCATCGCCCCACTAAAATGAAAAACTGCCATACACTTTTTTCGTTTTAGAACGTAAACTTCACAATCCAATAAGTCCCCATGCCGCTTTAGTAACTGCAAATTTATCGGCTCGGGCTCCCCTACTAACAGCACGTTCCTTCAACAGCCGCAGATTTATTCAAAGCTAAAAATTTGACGGAATTCCTTGTATCTGCTACTATCATGTTTGATTTGTAATAAATATTTCGTTTTGAACCACCGCAAAACAACACAATATTACTACATTCCTTCCTCTATTGCGCCACTCTATTTATATTTTTATTTCAACCAAATATTACCTAGTTTCTTTTGTCCTGTTAAACAAAATGTGTTGCCTGAGTTCTAATTTTGAAATAAATTACACTTCGTGTACATTTATCTTACATGAAATCAATTTTTCTATTACTGTTGTATGAATCAATATAATTTGCCTGTTGAATTTCACACGCTTTTGAATCCAGACTAAATTCCTCACTTCAAAATTCTTGATTATCTGTGTCGATCAAATCACGTAGCTTCGTTATTGATTTACTTTTAGTCACTTATCCAATAAAACAATTACACCCGCGTTATTAACACTCTCAAAGTAGTCTGAAAGCACGACTTCTAACTAATTGATTTCAAATATCTGATATTAGTTTTTAATTGAAACTTAATCTGTTAAATTTTTGTTAAATCACAGACACTATATCTGGCTTTATCTCTTAAACAATTTTAAAAGTTTATTTACTTGTCACACTTTTCTTTTAGATTTTATTCAACTAAATAGGAATTTTCAAAGTGATTCCTTTGATAACCGATGGCAAATGCTTCTAAATCCATAATACAACATTGATTGAGAATAGATTCCAAGTATTTCGCGACAAAGAGTTGGTTTTATCCTGTTCGTGGTAAACACATGTTAGATTGTCTTAATCCACTTTATTTAATCGATAAACAAACAATCAGAAACACAATCTCTAACAATATATTTTACTGTATCAGCACTCGAATCTTTATGGCCAAAAGATTGAACAACAATTTGGTATTCAAACAAAAATCTTAGCAAAAGTACGAGTATAAGTCTTGGTTATCTTCATTCAAAGTCTACTAATCTTAATCAAAATTTCCCCATTTCAAGTGGATAACGTAGCTGGGTTTTTTTATCAATAAATTGTTCTTAGACGACGACGTTGGCAGTGAAACGGTTATATTGCAGTAGGTACACTTTTAAAACTTATCAGAGTGGCTTTTGTTTTATAGGGGATGAAATTGGTTACATACATAAGTTAAACTTTTCTAATCAGAAAATCATAAAAAAAATACTAGCTACTGATGATAAACAACTAACACGAGTTTCAGGTCGTTATTCAGAATCAGGCGTCTTTTTGTTATTAAAATGCATAATAAGTGCAACTTTAAAATTTTATTCTGATCAATCAGGGGGTTATGAATACCCTTGTGATATTATAAAACACAATAAGAGGGTTTGGTAATTAGGAAAGAATTTCGTAGAAGAGACCAATGGACATTGTTTTTAAATATTTGCAAATCATTATGTTGGGGAAACAAATAGAGTCAGGTACAGCATTGCGAGTTGAGCGGATAAAATAGGAATCACTAAGCTTAACTAACGTCCGAAGTTAGGCTCACGGTAAAACTGATGAGCTTTCATCGCGAGACGGGAGCTGCAGAAAAATTGTTTCAGGGGAGGGCTGTAGCTGGCTTTTCACTAAGACTCTTATTGTAAAAAAGCGATAAAACAGAGTAAGTCATGTAAGACTTTGAGACTTCTCAAAAGCTTTTTCTGTGTATAAAAAAGGACAAGAGAGCGTATCGTATCTGTTAAATTGCATGACCTTGGAGGCCAACTCACATGTCAAAAACGTAATTTGACATGCAGAACCACAGCTCCCCTTAATCAAAGCGATTTAATTTAGGAACAAAAAAGTCATTGATCGTGCCTCTATAACGGTCTCCATTTATTGCTACTCTTTGGTCAGCATCGTTGTTGCTTTTCAAGAACAGAACTATGTTTTTTCGAAATAAATTAGCACCATTTGTGTGCGTTACTTCCGCTTCTGGCGAATAATGACAAAACCAAACAAAAGATAAATCACATGGTAGATGACTAAAAGTCATGGAATCCCTGCTATCAACACAAACATCAAAAGGCTTTAACTAAGCTAAGGATTAAGAATTTTTTTAATTAATTTAAAATGTGGTGCAAGTGGCGAAATGGTTATCATACCTACCTTTTCAGTTCAGTTTATACACCTTCAGCAAAACGCCATACGCCTAGCGCCTAACGAACAGGAACGTGTCCGATTTTTTTTCATTTTCGTTTGATGACTTTATGAATGTAAAATAGACTAGTTTTAAAAAGTAGCAGAAAGGGTCACCAATTGCTATAACTACATGTGTGCAAAAGTTAAAATTAGGAGTAAATAAACGCGCGCTCTTGCATTTATACCTCAAACCGCATGTCCTTAGATGAAAACGTAATTATAAGTTATAACAAACTATTGCAGTTAAATGTGGATAATACACAGCCAGCTTCGATAGACCATCTAGACAAACAAATTATAGAACAAAAGCCCATAAGACCTTTATCACGTGCAGACTTATGGGGGTTTTGAACAATTTTGAATAAATCTTAAATGCACTGATTGACAGCTCCGTATATTTATGTAAGTAGATACTGAATAGATTCTACTAGCGGGGTTTTCTATTCTAAAATCTTTAAGCGGAACGCTATGTGTGCAGCTTTATTTTTTTTTTTCAACATCAATTCTATCAT
This sequence comes from Melanostoma mellinum, assembly GCA_914767635.1. Taxonomy (NCBI): domain Eukaryota; kingdom Metazoa; phylum Arthropoda; class Insecta; order Diptera; family Syrphidae; genus Melanostoma; species Melanostoma mellinum. The sequence continues at coordinate 231,204,443 of OU612058.1, read as the reverse complement.
TTACAGATTGAAAGATTTATGTGAAAGTCAAAAGTGACACTAACGACGACGAGACGAGGCATTACGACGATAATCTTTGTAAAGGATGGGTGGTTTAATGGAAACTTAGATGGCGCTCTAAATCGAAAAGGAACATTTTTGTTTAGTGCCATTGTTGTTCTTAATTTGCACTTTAGATAAAGATATCGTTAGTCTCAATAAATGAATTGAATTGAATTGAATTGAATTGATAAAGATATCATCTAAATAAATTGATATCACTGATGACAGCTCTCATAACAAATTTTTCTTTCTCAAACAGCAATTACAATTTCTTTAATGTGTTCTTTAATGTGTATATACTTTTGATAAAATTCCCTTATCTCACCAATTTTTCAAAAGAATGTGAATACATTAAGGAAAAAGCTATTAGGGATGACTATAGTGAATCTATGGAGTGATTAACAGTAATTAAACACAACAGAAAAATAAAAAAGTAGAACTTATCAATTCTATTCACACACCACAAACGACTGGAAGAAAACAACAACTTGACAAATTGACAAACATGGTTTTATTTCCATTAAATTACGACATTGCTTTAATTGTGAAGCGGAATAAAAATTCACTTTTTCGTTATAGAACTTTATATTGGCAGCACTGTATTTCATTGGCAGCCATTTTGTCACCAGACTCCATTTAATTTATTTCAGGTTTGGTTTGCCATTTCATAATGAATTGTTTGACTCTTGAAGAGCATGTGTACAGTTTGAAGATTTAAGCCTAGTACATAGCAATCTGGAATTGCAAAAAACGTGTTCTTAACAGAAACAGGGCCTATAAGCCGGCCTCTAATGCTATGTCCCCTTGAAGGTTTCATTCCAGGATGATTTGAGTTAACCTAGTAGTGTCCCCATATGATAAAAAAAGTTATGAGTTAATGTTTTTGTCTTAGTTGAAAAGAGACAGACATGAAGTGTGAGCAGAACGTCAACGACATTATGAGAGATTTAATTCTCTCTTCACACTTTTCCACTCTTTTAAACGTCAAATTCACTTGAATATTGTAAATAGTGCACTTTATGTCTGTCTCTTTTTAACTTAAGACAAAAAGATCAACTCAAAACTGTTTTTTCATATGCGGACACTACTTGGTTAACTCAAACCATCCTGGAATGAAACCTATCTAATGCTATGTCCACATCTGAGAGTAAAACTTGTTTAACTCAAAACAATCCTAAACCAACATGATAACCAAGTGGTTTGCCATACAAAATGAAACCATTTTAGTCATTGGTCACTATCCCAATAGTCACTATTTCCAATATTCCATTGAATTTGACATTTAAGAGAGTGGAACTGAGTGGAGAGAGAATGAATTCTTGCATACGTCGTTGACGTTCTGCTTACCCTTTATATCTGTCTCCTTTTAACTTAAGACGAAAAGATAAACTCAAAACTACTAGTTGGTTAACTCAAACCATCCTGGAACGAAACCCAGGTTAACTTCATGTGCGGACATAGCACAAACTTCAGTTGTGGACATAGCATTCAGCGCAGTTGGTTTCAAGAAGGTAGAAATTAAACCCAGTAACCAAAAAGGTTCCATTTTGTATGGCTGACCACTTGGTAATCATGGTTGTTTGGAATAGTTTTGAGTTAAACAAGTTTAAGCGCCTGGTGATTTTGCACCGCTTGACTAGTTTCTGTTGGTATGTGAAAAGTCGTTAATCTTCAACAATAAGCCAGAGATGATGGACGATTTGGTAAACAAAATTCAAATTTAGACCTCAAGATTGGACTAACTTCGAAATAGCCGCTGTGGCTATCAGCCATAAATCATATTCAATTAAAGTGGCAAAGAACTTGCTTTAAAATCTTGAACAATTTATTGTAGTTTATCTGTGTTTTATTTCATTCAATAAATCTATACTTCCTTTGAATCGATTCATTCCCCCGCTCAGATTCTTGTTGTGCTGCAAAACAGCTCCATAGTGTACGAAAGTGTTAAAAATCAATCAATCGAACGTAATCGCAAATATACAGGAAAAGAAATCAAACTCATTTTTAACTGTTACAATTTATCGAGAACAGATTCCTGTACTTTTTTACGGCCATTGACTTCTCGAATACGTTTCCCTGAGTCAAAAGGCATTTCAAAGATAAATTTTTTTTTCCAGTCTTTTAGTCAGCCAGCCAGCCTTCAAATTTGGCACTCTCATTACTTTATTGTTCAATGAGGCTTCATTTGTTTTGTGCTTAATGTCTTTCAAATACAATGTATGCCTATCCTAAACCCAGCAGCGAGACGATATACATATTGTACACACACATGCTCTGATCTTTCGTCGTTGTAACAAGAGTTTATAGATCTTTACTTTTGAAAAGATAAAATACCTCCACGTGTCTGTAAACCAACAAACCAACTGATTTCCAAGTATTTGTAGTCGCTCTATTAAGAAGTTGTTTGTGTCAGGAAAGTGTAATGACACGAAAAAGCCTTCATAATTATCAAGTGTTACTGAATACCTTACCTACAGTAAAATATTATTGCAATGATATAATGTCACGCCTTAGTTTACTCTAAAAACACTTAATAGGCTTCTGATTAATGAACGGCAAGTCTCATAATAATGAATTACCTAGGGTGCCTCACGATTTTTTTTATGATTAAGTTTGTTTATAATCATAGGAAAATCTGTAAGAGTTGACTTAAAACACGTCAGTTAGACAAACAAGACAAGGTTTATCCTTCATCTTGAAATTTGTTATAGTCTGTCACGACTTTAAAAGATATAAACGAATCTATTAGCCATCAATTGAATAATCAATTTTTCGTTCAACTGCAATTATTTATTTAAACTATTTATGAATGGGAGAATCTTTCCAGGAACTTATATGGCTTTTTCAATATCAAGCGATGTATCGCATTTTTCAATACTTGACGAGAAAAGAGACTTTTTTTTCCTCTGAAGCAAGTCTGGCACCATATCACCATAATGATTGAGAAAACCTATGTTTTAAATTATAATTTTCTTCACCGATGTGTTGCCTAACTACATATATATATCTATAAATATTTGTGCTATTTTAAGTGACATTTTCAGCCAAATACGGAAAATAGTTTCTGGGCAGAAAACAACAGAACACAATTAATGTCATTTACTTGTATAGGTTTAAGGAAAAGTTTAAAAAACCTTGCAACCCGTAGTCGAATGAGAAAAGTGAAAAAAAGCAATGAAGCATGTCGAGTGTGCATGTCCACCGACCGAAAAGTGCCAGAATTCCTAAAATTAAGTCTCATAATTTTCTTAGTTCGTCATGCTAAGTGATGTGATAAAAGAGGGGTGAACGTGTTGATATTTTTTTTTTGTTATCAGTGCAAAACATGCGAGATGTACATTGTCAACAATTTTCTTATTAGACAATAGATATTACTTCACACGTTTTCTTTGCAAAGAAACTCACAATAGCTTCTCATACAACAAATGCAACAAAATTTCTGTTTTGCATTTCAAGTTCAAGTAAAGTTCGGCGGGAATTCGTCGAGTACTTTTATTTTGCAATCGTTTGTTTGAAATCTGCAATAGCGTAGTGGGTGTACCAAAGCTACCATTCAAAAAAAAATAGTTTTGTTGAATATCGCAAGAACGGCCAACTTTATGGGAAAATAATTAAACCTTTTTCAATAGAAAAATTTAGACTTCTAAGTTCATCTTGTTATTTTTCTTAATGGAAGGAATCACAGAAAACTTCGGGATGCCTTCCAGCTTTGGAATATTTCAGGTCTAAGACCAACCAATTGTTGATTCATTTGCCTGTACAAGGAATGTGTAGTCTTTGCTACTTTCCTTCCACTTCATTTACCCTACGCTTATTCGATAATTAACCTCGTTATCACATTTAGATTTTTACACTTGGAAAGCACATTTTTATTCAAATTAATGTCTGAAATTGTAATGCCGGGGTCAGAAAAAAAGAAACACAAGTACCGAATCTTTTTGGTCAAATACAGTACTTATTTTCTTCTAAAACGTCTACCCTCACATCAAAGGCTCGTTGCATAAATGTAGAATCTACGCTTATGATGGCCCCATCATCCGCTAATCGACTTTTTTTTCGAAATCGAATACTTTATTTTCAATTTAGTCAAAGACTGTTGTAAAGAGTGGAAAACTCAAAACTCGTTCTTGGTGTACAGTACACCTATTGTGACTTGAAAATCTTAACCTCATATGTTATCCAACTTCTTTGAAAACAACTTCTCCAAAAAGCTTTCGAGAAAGCTGTTCGTTCAATAGCTGAACTGCCTCATAATAATTTCATCATCTATGTTGAGTTTTGCTGTCATCCAATAAAATCTCTTCTAGAGTCAATGAACGCAAAAAGGGAATCAAACACTAATTCATTGAATTTTACCTATTTTTTCGAGAAAAAACACGTAGAATTGAAAAATAGGCACGAAATCTTTATTTGAATCCATATCGATGTAGTTTATAAATTTATAAATTTTTCAACTTTGGCTTCCAGTGCGTCAATCTAAGCTTGTTTGTGTCTGTAGTCGTAAGCCTCAACATAGCCCCACAAAAAGAGTCAAACATAACAAAATCCGTTCACCGCTCCGTTGCGTGGTGTTGAAACTACATACCATGTCGAGCTCTTCCGTTTTGAGAAAAAAAAAAGATAACTCACAGTCATCATTATAACACTGGCCGAAGCAGCTGCGAGGTTTTCCTCAGTTTGCACTCTACAGCAATGTAAATTTGGTGCAAAATTTAGTCAAAATAGCCCGAATAGCCGCTTCAGTAGACTAAACTAACCACAAAGTGGAATAAGCACGCGATGTACTATCTTTGCAGAGCACGCATTTTGATAATAATATTCAAAAATTTGAAGGCGTTGTTCATTTAATAAATTATTTTCATTAATTTGAATTTATTTGCAGGGTTACTGCCTCTTTAATTTAAGGTGTAACCAAAAAGCTCTTGTAATTCCTATTTATCTGTACCCAAAATACACTTATTTGTTCTGTATTAACTAAACTAAAAGTCAAAAACGAAAATCCGTTTTAGCTAAACTAAAATAAATAAATAAAAAATAAAAATAAAATAAATTTTGTTTAAACTAAAATATTTAAAGTTACTGGATTTAAATTTAAACATTTCCCCAAATTTTAATATGTTTAAAAAAACAAATATTATGAATTATCATGAAAGAATACACTGTAATAAATCAAAAAATTAGAGAACAGTCACTCGGGCAGACGGCAGTAATGCCATGCTCTAAGTTATTCAATTTAATGAAGCGCAAATGTAAATGTAACTTTTTTTAGGGAATGAATAAAACAATCTATCTATCTATCTATATATCTGTCATTTAATAAATTATAGACAAAAATGAATAGGTCTAACATTGACACAAAACACGAAACGTGAGCGAGCTTGTGAAACTACTGCTTCCAAAAAGAAAATGGGGGAATAAATCACCCATTCCAAGCCCACAACAAAATGGTTTTGTTTTTTAAAAGGCCGCCCATGAAAAGGGCACTAACGTAGTTAAATTTTTGAGTAAAATGTAGTTATTAGGTCGCAGCAATTTAAATGATCAAAAAAAGTGAAACAAAAGAATACATTCCTTAAAATTATCCTTCAAATTTGAACTTGATAATATCGCGTCTATTTTAAAGCTGGTATATCATAAACATCAATCACAATCACTTACTACAGTGTTAAGTTACAATCAAATATAAATGATATTAATGAACAATGATTATTACTTAAGCATTTCCCAAAAGAAAGCGATTTTGGAGCGGTGATAGCTACTGAAACGATCTTGACAAGGTTTCTGTCGTCTCGCGACACCTAAAAATGATGTTGTTCCCATCGCGTCAATGTGGTTACTCTGTAATATCGCTATATATAAACATTTGATCTGACAACTGAATTTGACGCTGGCTGTCGCAACTACAAAATCACTTTGGTTTGGGTGAGCCTTTATCACTAAACTACCTAAGTGCTTTAAAGTGTAATCGTTTTCAATTATCAATTCAATTATCGTTTTGCTCAACTGCAATCAAAAATGATTATCAAGTATTCACAATAGTTTATCCAACTCTACAAATATAATTATTCAAAAAGAACACAACAACTATAAGTTGGATTGTTAAACTCATTATTTAAAATACTACCAGAAATATACTAAAACACTTACATATAAGAAAGATAAGAAATTATCACTCGATCTGTTCACTAAGAAAACTATTTTTTTTCTAACACACGTCGCAAATCTGGATTCAATTAAGGTGTTCAAAATAGGAAAATAAAATAAATTTCTATTATTGGTTATCAGCGCACTTAATCTAGAAAAGCTGTTTAATATTGGAAGATAATCCTAATTGTATATTAATTTATATTATATTGTTATAAACCGATGTGAAAACTCAAAATGGAGGTTATTATCCTGTGAACAATTGTTATTGAGCTGTGAACTATTGTTGTAAATTTATTTTAAAAAAAAGGTTTGTAAAGTTATATTCCCACCTGGTAAACGATTTCATGGAGCTCGAAAAATTATCTTATCAATTTCGAAGCAAAAATTTGCAACAAAGTGCTACCTTGTGTCTGAACTGATTTTGCTAAAGCCTTACTTTTAATTGGATTCATGCTTGCAAAGTGGTTCAGGGAAAGTATTATGTACCAGAAATCGGTTGTACAAAAATATACACAAGTGTAAAATGCATTTTTTTTTTTATTTAAAAGCAGTCAAATTAATTATCGAAATAACAACAGGAATTAAGAAATGACGGTGTCATTTGATAAAGCACAACTTTTTAACTAACAAAAACTAATTAAATGTCCGTCAAATAGTTCTGTGACACCATTTATTTTTTATAATCACTTTTGTTTTTCCATCTGCTTCATTTAACCATTAACCCACACAAAACAGATTTGTACCAAAACGAACCAGATGCAATTTAGCGTTCGCTTCAACTTTTTTTTGGCGAATTTGTCCAAGTTTGCAAAATGAACTCGAGCAATAAAAGCCAAAAATTACTTTCATTGGAATCTCTTTCAACTCCTTTTATCATAATGATCATGACTTCATAAGAAATGCGATCAATGAACCTCTTCAACCTTTTTTGCAGAATTTTATGCTAATTTGAAACATAAGTATGCAAAAGGAAAAAGAAACTTTTTATTGCATCGAGTGCATTGACTAAGAAACATCCTACATTACTCACTATGGCAAAATGACATTCTCGTTGACGTAATATTTTTGTTTATTTGTTTTGAGAAAAAAAATTAAAACAAGTTCTACATGGTTCATTGAATTTCAAAATTGAATTTGTGTGTTCGAAAAATAATTATATGTCATGTTAGTGCAAATTACATAATCAAAGTTTCATAAAGATTTCGGTGATAGGATTAGTCAGCGGGCTGAAAAGATGAAATCAATAACATCTTTGGAGCATGATCTTTTGAGGAATTGTAGTTTTGTTAATTGACAGCTGCCTTCAGTGCTTTTAAGACCGAATTAGTAATGCAAATACGTGATTTTGTGTACAGTATTGAAATATGAAATTATGAACAAGAGAAGAAATTAGGAACACGGTTAAAATTAGAAAATCAAATTAACATAATATGTTAACAGTTTAATAAGCTAGAGTAAGTAAGAAAGAAGAATGTCCAAAAATTAAAACAAAAGACGTAAGTCGTGCACAAATAATGAACAGACATGTAAAAGGGAAAACCGTATATCATATGAATAATGAAAATAAAATTTAAATAAATAGGGTGGCGCAACAGAGCGAGAGCTCCAGGGCCTAAAGCGTTTCTCACAACCATGCCTTGTGAGGGAATGGAGGGGACCTACAATTCTTTGCCGGTTCTGAACGGCTAATCGAGAAAGCACTTTTCATGGAAATGACCCGTGAAAAAGCATTTTTGCCTCTGTTGGGATGTAATGTACATATATGAAAGACGTATATTTTTTGCACAGGCTTCAATTTCGATTTGTGGCATTTCCATAAGTCAGTTCAAAGATATTCTGTAAAAGCCCCAGTGCGAATAATGAAAAAGCCACTTCCAAAAAATGCAACTAATGAAGATGATATCAAGGGAAGGAAGATTTGAGGGTGTTTCGAAAACAGCAACTGTTAGTCTTGAGAAAAACAAAATAAACCCAAAACATACCTCCTACTGTTCTTTGAAATCAACGTATTTTTGTAGGAGCTTGTTTCACTAAACAAATAATGCAGAAGAGATGATTGGTTATATCATAGCCGTCAAAATCCGAAGAACCAATTTCGGTGACAGGTACAATTTCTAGTTAGAAACTTCCTTATACTGCCTAATAGAAAACTGACAATGAGCAGTTTTTGACTCGAAATGTTTGGGCCAGAAAAGCATGCAATCTATGATTGCTTTAAGATGTTTGGATTCATTTGGAATAAGAACATTGACGATTTTGTGTGCGATGCAGAAAAGGTATCTATCAAGGGCATTGCGGAGAAATTTCTCCCACAACCATTGTCAATAGTATTCAGCAAAGACTGTGCCCTTGGACAAACAGCTGGGATGTTGGATCCAATAATGAGAACGGCCCCACACAGTGGTTAAAAACTGAAAAAAGCGGTTATAGATGTACTCGAAGTAACAACTAGGTCATGGTTTTTCACTTGGATTACCTCAGACCTGTTTTCCGGTCGACACGTACTTGAGTGGGTACTGCACAAAAATCGTATTCTACCGGTGGTATCTCTCATCAAGTAGAGCGAGACAACGCGCGTCTAGTCGAGACTAGTTAGTTAGTCATTTACCAAGTTTGTTTACCTCTTTCACCTAAGTACTTTCACTCTGGGGTCTTTCTATACGTGCCCACGGAAAATTTGAGCCCAAAATGATGCGTCTCTTTCATTTTCAAATGAAAATTTTTCTTTTTGCCCTTCGAGCATCACACTAAAACAACGAAAACATAAATCAATCGCCCTGAGCAAATAAAATTGAAGACACGATTTTGGTACATGAGGATTTGGGAAAATTTCTTCGCTTCTAGTTCTTTCATAACTAACTTCCATTCTGTAATCAACGGGGTTCTTAAACTCAAGAAATGGCATTCTCACGAGGTATTTTACACATATTTAGGGTCAAAGTTGCTCTTTGACGATATTTAACCGTTGTGCTTCGTCGGAATGTGCTTGATATTGGAAGTGATCGTTAGATTCACTGAGGACTTCATCATGAGAGTCAGCTTGTACTGCTAAAAAAATAGTCCCCAAAACTTCTTTTTCCTCTCTTCCTTAACGGCCGGCGTTAAGATTATCTCGAAAGGATCATTGTTTTTCCACTTATCTGCTTCCTTTCTTTCCACAACAATGCAAAAAATGAAACTCTAATTACCATAAAAACAACTTCATTTATATGGCTCACTTTACACTTTTAATGAAAGAAAAAGAAACTCATGGAATTAATGAAGTAAAATAACACGCCTGACAAAACTAACTGACCGCTTTCATAGCTAAGAATTTTTATTTTATTGAACTTAAACCATAGTAGTCTCAAGGTTAACGGTAATGTTTCAACAAAGTTTATAAATATTTTTTATTTTCACCTGGAATAGAATTTTTAATGATAGCATTTACAACTACCCTAAACTCTTATCAAGCCTGGCCCCTCTGTCATACGCGCCAAATGCAATTTATGAGGGTATTTTTTAGTGGTTTTTACACAATCAAATCAAATTTTGTCATATTGATTGCAAGTCATTGCAATATATTTAAGATTTGGCAGAATTGTTTTGCTCAAGTGATAGGTTTATATCTATTTGTTTACTATTCGATTTGATTTTTTTTGTTCCTTGTAAGGCATATGAAGCAATTTCTACTTAAGATTCGACTAATTTCCGCGTTGAGCGTTTTTGAAATATTTAAAGAATTTTGTTCTCATTAGACATGTAAATTTCATAACGTGGGAGTACATTGGGGAACATATTGTTTCATTATACAGGATTGAAGAGGTTACAAAATTATTAGGTATTTCAAATGTAAAATACAGAAATAACTTCCTTTTTTTCAACTGTTCGTTCAATTCGAAATATATTAGTGCATTTGCTGCTGGGCTCATCTAGTTGGTGGTCTATCTATTATGTGTGATTTAAGTTTAAATTTTAAAAACGTGGGTGTGTGGCCTACTGAAATGGTAGAAATTACCCCTTACATTGTACCCTCAAATCTGATATAACCCTTCTGTTACTTAAATTTAGCCCGAACTATTAGCTTGATCCGATAGAAAAATGGCTGAAAAACCTTTCATGTCTTAGGCTTACTTATTTCATTCAATTTTAACATTTCCCTGTAAGTATTTAAGAGCTTTTTAAGTGCATACTTAGTGGGAGGCAGTTTAATTCGTCCAAAAAAGGAACTTCTGAAGATTTTTTGAAACGCAGTTATCATCGATTTATTAAAATAAATCAATGCTTCTCTAAACATAATATTTAAGGAATGTTTTGTGAAAATTTCATAAAGAAATAATAAAAACGACGGCAATGGCAGTAGTTTTTGTTAAGAGAGATGCTGTGCCCTCATAACTGGATTATCCGAAATGAACAAAACATAGTTATTTCGCACCTTAAGTTTTTCGAAATTTTAATTTTCCACTTTTTGGAAAGAGTTTGACGAAAAAGATATGATTTTTTGAGAAAAAAATTGGCGCATTTTTTATTGCAAAATAAAAAATTTTAACAAATTTTAAAAAGCGTTTACTTTTATAACATGTACAGAAATAATGTTGAAAATTTTAAAAGGATCGGTGCTGTAGTTCTGAAAATATGGGGGCTCAAACTTTAAAAACGTGAGTTATGGGAGAAAAGCTTTAAGGCTGCCAGATAAAAATAGCATCCTCAGGTCGTACAGGTACAAAAATATTCACAACGACATCAATTTTGTTTGGATCGACTTGAAATTGAGACAAAATATTCTTTAAACATTATGCATTCATTTAAAAAAAGCAAAAAAACAATTCGAAACCCTACTTTCCGTTAAAAAACAATTGATCCGGTTTTTTAGCGTTCTTGTTTAGGGGGGAGGGGTTAGGAGGAGTTTCAGATTGTTTTATCCAATCAAGTTATTTAACATTTCAAGAATAACTTAAGTAACTCAATTTTAAGATTTGATTATAATTAAACTAAATTTTAATAGTTATTTTACTTCCGATAATTTCCGGCCAGGTTACAGTGAACACCACAAAATATTTTTTTTTCCAAGACGTTCAACAAAGTTGAAAGTATTCTCAATACGGTACAAAAAATAAGAATAAAATTAAACAATACATACTTGAAAATTAAATCGACAAAGTGTTTTTTTACGTTTAAACACGAACATCGCAGCACAAACATTCGTCAACATTAAATTTAAGTTGGCTAGTCACATTTCTTAACAAACAGAAAAGCGTTTTAAAACTCGACACGACTTAATCCAAAAAATTAATTGTTAAAGTATCTATTAGGTACGGTTGAGCTCTTTTTAGCCTTTATCAAAATGAATTCATTGATTGCCAGTGCGTAGCATGTCTGCCTGTTATGTGGAGTTCGAGATTCGAATCACATAAACAGATTTTCGTAAGAAACTGGCAAGTCCCCCGGTGACTACACTGCCATGAAAAGGCTTTCTAATTGAGCAACTCAGAATCGCCATAAAATTGTAAGCCATTATCATTAAAATGCGTTACGCCCCGAGGTTCTATGAGCATTGTTGTGCCACCCTATTTATTTCATTATTTATTTAAATATTAAATTATATCGGATAGTGATCAAGGAAAGAACAGAACTAAGAAGAATTGAAGAATTTATTTCTGATGCTAGGAAGTTTACTTCAAGTATTTCACCAAAGGTTGGATAAAGTCCTCAGTGAGCAGACTTTAGAAGAGCTGGCCTAAAAAATGAAAAAATCTGAATCTGAATCTATTCAGACAGTTTTAACAAAACAATGCTCTCATGTTGAGTTCTGGACGAGTTTTGGTCACTTAACACACTAAATAAATAGAAGGTCAGGCTAACAAGCTCGAGGAGGACTAGGACTGGCATTCCTAATCAACAATTCTCACCTAAGCCTTTGGTGTCGAAAAGGACTTTCGACAAAGCGACAAACTTTTATGTGATTTTTTTTTTTTAATTTTTTAAGGCTGTATAAAATTTACACGCCAACACCAGTGGCATGATGTATCAAAAATCTGCACAAGAAATCGCTTACCCAAGCAATATTGACGTAACGGGTGGAAGAAATTGTGAAGTCTTAGGTGCCTAAAGCACGGAAAAAAACATCAGTTCGAAAATCAAACGGAGAATTACTCTTGCATCTTACTTCAATTTAGCAAGTGATTTGTGTTGAAAAAGTGATTGAAATATAAAACCTTCTCTATAAGATCCAAAGCAACTCTAAATCATCCCAGTCATTTATGAACTGGAAACATAGACCTTATCTAAACCGGATAAAAAAACAATTGGAAAAATACGTCGAGTAATCTTTCGTCCGATGTGTGAAGACACTGTTAGAAAAAGAATATTCAACAAAGAACTGAATGGAGCTGTTCGGCAAAAAGGAGCTTAGCTAAAAGAGTGCGCATGACGAAACTACCATGGCTGGGACATGTAGAGCGGATAGACATCTCTGGCTCAATAGGCTTTCAAAATCAAATTTCAGGGAAAATCGCGGAATGGAAAGACCTCGTCTTATTGACGCAATCAAGTGAAAGAAGCCCTCAACCGACTTAGAGTGCAAAGCTGGAGAGAGCCCGCCTGAAATAGAAATTGTTACCGAAAGATGTTGGTCGAGGCCCAGTTTCACACCAAACTTAAATGCCTACTTGTAATATTGTCTTAGAAGTGAAAAAAATTAAAGTGGTATGTATATACGCTTGTAGTATTTTTTTTACTCTATTTTATTTCGGTTTCAATGAAAATAAAAATCTAATTTTTACTTTTAATTTTAATTTTGAAAAAATAACTACGTACATACTTCGCATTCAGACAACTACTATTTTCCTATTCCCACTGCATTTGGAACTTTGAATATGACCTTGTTTTCACAACCTACACTCATCATTAATTACGAAAAATACGTGACAACTTAAGCACAACCTACATCGTCTGTAATTTGATTAAGATCTTCAAGCAAAAATAATTTACAAATAGATTCTCTTCTCACACTATTATTAATTAAAATGTTCGCAAAAGACGTCAACTGAAATTTACCAAAATAGCTGATAAGATGCTGTTCTTAAGTATTCGTCACCTTTGAGGCCTTAACCATCTTAAAACAATAATGACAAGAGTAAATTGATATCTCACTTCTTAAATTGCCTTGAATGACTCATTAAATATATAAATCTTTTGGTAAGACCTTTCCAAGAAAGCCAGAAAAAATGCTCGGTATATTTAAAGACAAACTTTTAGGCTTACCTAGGTCTGATATTGTTTTTTACAATCAATTGTAATAGTTGTAGTGTGCTTTAAAATCATGCCTTTTAAACAGAAAGAAATATTTTCACTTTGCAGAAAATCTTCGAATTGACAATTTAAAAAAATAAGATAACATTCCTCCATATTTGCTCTGTTTTTTATTCAGTCAGTGTCTTTTGTGTCATCCTCTTTATACAAATACCTATGTACATTTATATGTCATTGAAGTTTGAAGGGTAAAAGGCAAAGGCAATCGCGTAAGGAATTCCAAAAAAGCAAAAATACTAAATACGACAAACTTTGAACGCATCGTACCTATTCTTTAATATATTTGCACAACGTTGATAAATCCTACGATAAATCTTGATCACGTCTTACACAAAAATTTGCGAGTCACCCTACTTTTTTTTTTTTTGTTAAACCCCATAATGTCTTTGGCGCGAACATATAAGAACATGTTCTCAGCATGCCAGTTTGTCTGTCCTTCTTGTCTGTGCATATAAATGCCTTACAGAAAAAAATTTCCAACTTAATATTCACAATTGAAAGGCACTGTACTACATTGACACTCACCTTGAAGAGTTCTTCCTAATATGATGCCAGCATGAAATTAATGTCGTAACAGGTACACCAGCAACGAAAAATGTATTCACAAAAAAAAGCAAAAAATTGCAAAACTTGTTGAAAAATTATTTACAAAAAAACAGGAATAATTCACTACACTGCACAATCACTTCCTTAGGTCATCTTAAGGGAGCCAATTATGTTAACCTGTTGAGTTTCTATTAAAACAACTGAATCCTTTTCTTCCCGTTAAACTTGTACAACTCATGTCCCCTTTTTCTGAGACTAAGTCAGTTGAATGTGCTTTAATTTTTTAGAATTAACAAAAAACCAGATAATTTGTAAAAGGACGTCAACAATCGCGAAGACAAAACAATTCACTTGGTTACACAATTCGTTTATTTATTATTTAATTTCCTTTTTGTTGATAAAAAAAAATATTTTATTTTTTTGGCAAATGTTCGTTCGTTTTCGCAGAGTAGGAAACGATCGGATTCAGTTAGCGGCGGCGTCGGCGTCGTCGTCGATCGGCGTTGGCGTTTGACTTAGCAGTGGAATACCTATTCGACTAATTGATCGTTTAAGTATAGAGTACCTACTCTATATAACCGTGTGGTGTAGCTGATGGTTGGGCAGGAGCTGAACGCTGAAGACGAGAACTGGGCAATGATGTGATATTGTCGTGTGAATGATGACGAATCGGAACGTTGAACAAAAAAATAACAATAATTGTTTTTTTTTTTTTTTTGTTCTGTGCAATCGGGTGGTGTACGATTGGGATGTACAACGAACACGAGTGCTTCGTTGTAACTTGTCGTTGATACGTACACCGACATGGCATCGGGAGGTATTGACTTAACTATAAAGATAAACATGATTAACGCGGCAATAAACATCGAAAAGCAGCAGCAGGTTAACGATTTTTTTTTTATTATTTTTATTTGAGAAACGAACGTGGTGTTGGAGCTTGAGGTATAAAAAAGTTATTTGCTCTTGATACGTTTTGTTGCTCTTGTTTGAATATAGCCATCGTTTATTTCGCTCATTCGAAGTACGTTGATAATATCAAGCGAATAAAAAAAACTCTTAATGTGCACGTTTTTATCACACATGATGCTCTTACTTTCGGTGTGACTTTTTGAATTGAAGTGTGACCAGAAGTATGAAAACTAATATTTTGTGCCTAGCTTTCTATATGATGATGAGGGAATTCCCAAAAAGTATTTTTTACACACGGTGTTGCACAACATCGTATTTTATTAGATACGAAATACATTTACAGGGTGTTTTGAATTTCGTGCGACACAAGCTCAGGACGGATAGGTTGGGTCAAGATAACCCTGCAGCTACACGATCAAGATATGGTAAGCCATCAGCCTACATATACACTATGTCAAATTCCTGTTCGTGTTTCGGCTGTGACGTAGGCAACTTACAACTTGCCAGCCAAATGGCTTTCAATCGACATGTCATTATATATTTTCAAAATGGCACCCACAAGAAATTTGAATTCAAAGTTTTTTTCCAGGCACTCTTTTCTCTTTTTTTGACGAAGCTGTCAATTTCATGGCTACTGAAACTGCCTCTCGGGTGGCTTTCAATATTCCATACCAGTTGGGTTTCAATTTCGAAAAGTTTGGGTGTGTATGTAAGAAAGTTCGAATGTATTGTAAATGGCTTACCATATATTGATCGTGTAGGGGGGGGGGGGGTCTATCTATTAATTTTGAAAAAAAAAGGTTTTTCTTTTTTGGCTTTATTCAGGGCCATTTTTCTTTCAATAATAATCAATGCTCTTTTGATTTATTAGCTAAACACAGAAAACTGATCCAAAAAATATTGAAATGAACGATACTTTTCACCAAATAATTGAACTTTGTGAGTTTTCTGCTTATTGTGCCTTTTCTTTGAGCAAAACCGGGGTGCCCAATACTTATAGGGAGTTTAGAAAGCGCTTCTTTGGCGATGAAAATCTCAATTTAGAGGAAACAATCAGCATTCTGAATGGAGAACGAGGTTTGGATCGTCTTTACGAGTGTTGTCTGAATGCCTTCCGTTACAGAACATGTAAAGTCCGAGAAAGTTTTTAATGCTTTGCTTTCAAATTTAGTTAAATAAAAAAAAAATAATAATGTTTATTAGTTTTTTTATATCATTTATAAAATAAATGTTAATCTGGTGGACGGCTTTCGGCCAAACCATTTACAGACTTATGTAACGTTCAAAAATTAGGAAAAAGAAAATTGTATTACTATTGAAGTCAATAAATCTTAATCTAAATCTAAATCTATATGAGCATTTACGATGAGGTAGAATTAACCAACGCTGTCGAGAATTGTAACATGTAACTAATTTCGCTATGGAGCTAAATCAATCTTTAAATGAAAAATTGCTTTTGTGATTCATAAGAGTAAATCTAAAATAAATAATTAAATAAACAGGGTGGTGCAACAGAGCTAGGAGCCTCGAGGCCTAGCGCATTTCTCCCTGCCACACCTTGTAAGGGAATGGAGGGGACCTACAATTTTCTGTCGGTTCTGATCGGCTAATAGAGAAAACGCTTTCCATGGCAATGAATTTAATAACGGAAGACTTGCCAAGTCCTCGCGGAAGGCGATACCAGTGGAAAAAATTTTTTGTCTCTATTGGGATTCGAACCTTGAACCATCCTGGTTAACAGGCAGACATGCTAACCATCACGCCACGGGTACCAATGGATTCCCAATATTCATCAACAAAATTGCAAATATTAGAGTTAATCCGATGGACATTATATGTTTTTTATCTCATATGGCTTAATTTAGATTTCAGATTGACTTATATGCATTCCTACGCAACGGACAATAACATCAGTGTGAAGATTCACATTCCACCATAACGCTGCTTTTATTATTATTTTTTTTTTTTATTCATTTTTTTATTTGATTATCTTATATATATGCACTAACGCGCTAGCAAAAATGTATAAAACTAGCTTATATAATAACTAAACTAACTTACTGACCCTAATCGGGTACTCTAAAGCAATCAATATCTTATTACTAATGCCTTTCGGCCTAGAGA
Organism: Melanostoma mellinum; assembly: GCA_914767635.1. Taxonomy (NCBI): domain Eukaryota; kingdom Metazoa; phylum Arthropoda; class Insecta; order Diptera; family Syrphidae; genus Melanostoma; species Melanostoma mellinum. The sequence continues at coordinate 231,187,385 of OU612058.1, read as the reverse complement.
TAAGTTATATAATATTAACAATCTAGAGCTAAAATTTAAGCTAATGCCTTTCGGCCTAGAGATAAGTTATATAATATTAACAATCTAGAGCTAAAATTTAAGCTAAGAAAATTTGAAAAACTTGGTTTTTTGATAAATTTTTGTTTTTTTTTTCTTAAAAGTACTTAAAACTAATTAAAACTACTTAAATGTACTTAAAAATAAAGCAGCCACAGTAGCATTTTGTTCTTTTTTTTTTGATTTTGTGTTAAAGATTTTTTTTTTTTTTTTTTTGATTTTGTATTTTGTAATTTTTCTGTTTTTGATTATTTTTCGATTTTTTTAATTTTTTTATTTTGACGCCACTTTTATTTGTTATTTTTGGAGTTCTATGTGTATGTTTAAAAATTGTTTTTTGGTTTTTGATGCAGTATTTTTTTGGATTTTTGTATTTAAAGTTTTTTTTTTAACTTTTTTTTTTTTTTGCTACTGTGCCCACGCCCTATACCCTAAATCTTACACGCTAAACCTTTGTAAGCCATTTAAATTTCGCGTTCAGACAACCACCAGAACATTTTTACAATGTCACGACGATTGCGATCTGAGACCGCCCTATTGAACAGAAGAAGCCCTTCAACGTCTCCGCCCACTGCGTTGACATCTCGGCTATAAAGGAGCCGTGGCCGTGGTGTCGTTCTACGGACTTACGGCAGACGTGGTAGGTAGCGGAACCATCAATCTATCCTGTATCAACACTCCCATGTCAAAATAGAGGAGACCTTACGCTGGGACATATCCACTCAGACGCGTTTTTTCCATATATTCAATATTGGGGTAATAAGTCCAAGAAATCAGGCCGGCCATTGGTCGAGGTCATCGCTCTTGCAGTGTGACCACGAGTCAGTTTTATGATGAAATTGTCGATCCTTTTTATTAGAGCCTCGTTTCTAAACACATTTGTTTCCGATTTCTGAAAGTTGGTTTTCAACTTCCAGTCATCGCAATATTGCTGGATCTTATCGAAGTCACGTTGCAAGAGACTTCTGATGTCTTCGATCCTTGGACCTGCTCTGTACTCAATGAGATTGTCGGCGTACGCTATAGCATGGTGAAGAGAACCAATTGATCGCCAGTGAAAATGCTAAATAAAATAGGCGAATTCACCGCTCCCTGTTGTAGACCGTTCTGTATTTTAAAAGTTTTGGTTTTATTTTTACTCATTGTGGACAACCTTACCCAATTGTTACTAAAGGGTGATTTTTTAGACGTGTGGTTTTCTTCTGGTAATACTTTTTGAGTTAATCGTTTTGACAGTTGTCTTTTTAATTATGCTCAGTTTGATTTCACATTTCTTGTGGAAAAATTGAGAGTATCCGACCACCGGTCGTTTGGTAGACTGTCTCGCAAAAAATCGCTGTTGAAGCCGATTTCTACATAATATCAAGTTTCAAACATTGAATTTTACGCGTTTCATTTCTTCTTGAAAACCAAAAAACTTAATAAAAATTTCTTTATTTGTAAAGTAAGTAAAAATAATTGTTTTTTAAAGCTGAGTAAATTAACTTTGATTTTTGACAAATAAAAGAAAATACTGTTGGTCACATTGGTGCATGTTCCGTTGTTGAAAAGTGCAGCATGTGACAAAACGAACTAAAGTTAGTCTGTGCTCTGTGAGATCTGAGAACAGAGAACAGATACCACTCTTAATGCCATTTAAGCAAAAAGCAAGTCACTTCTCTTTTTTTTTTTCCAAATCATAATCATTAAGAGCTTACTTGTTTATATTGCTATTTGCTGTACAAGCATCAAGCACGTTGTCCATGTAAGCCACGTCCCACGTGTTAGGTGATCTTTTTTGAAAAATGCTCTTCGTTGGTAATTGATGCTGATTGCTGATATTATGAGGAACTTTAAAAATTTAAATACATATATAAAGCAAGTTATTTTTACATTTGTAGATGATTGATTGCACGCTTAATGTGTGTTAAGTGATATATTCCTGAACCGGAAAAAATACCAACTTAAAATACAGGCATTGTGATATGAGATCAAAAAAGTGTTAAAACAAAATATTTTGATGAAAATTTTGTGTATCTAAAAATTAAATCAAGACAGAGATCTGAATATGAATACCTAAAGTCAATTTAAGATATACATAATTAAGTACACTTTAAGGGTTCGAGTTAAAATACACATTGTTCCAATCCTCTATCTGCTCTTATTGCATGTTCATTTATCAGCTCTGATTTTTTGTTGTTTGTTGACCATCCACCATCGTAATACCATCATCTCATTAACACAGCAATCTTTGGCAGTTCATAATCAACTGAAAATGGTGTTGGCGAGCAATGATCGTTAATAAAATCAAACCATTATTGATGTTTGTTTTTGACGCAAGTTAAAACCAACCGGTAAATAGAACAAATTACGTTATATGATTATTATTTTTCTTTTCCTCGATTAGTATCGTATTCACATCAGATTCGAGTGTGACAGACGATGGATATATAATGCCGCTTTATTCTTCCAAATGATGTAACAAACAGTTAAGACGCAAAAACTGATTCAACGGAAAATACTTTATTTCGCTCATAAACTCGTAACACTGCATGTTAAGGGGATAAATTAATAGTGGAAAAAATAAAATACAACAAATTATTTATGACGTTTATATGCACTCCATCCTTTCAACTGTCATTCAGTACTCTAAACCTGGCTAAAACTGCGTCAAAAAAGTTAAAGTCTAAGAGCTAGAAGCAAATTTTTGGAGTGGACTGATAACCAAAAATATTGCACATGTATGTGTAGATACACGCACCATTATATCAGATTCAACCGTCTGGCAGGATTCTTTTTCAATCGTTTATGACAAATATTTTTATAGAAAATTAATTGTTCTACAAAAAAGGTGTTTTATCATTTTTCGGCAAATTCACTCCTTTAAAAGTTATTCAAGATTAAAGTTAAATTTAGAGTAAATTTAAGTTTTTTTTCTTGATTTCTGAAAAAATTAATTTATTAATTAATTTTTAATTAACCTTGAATAACTTTTGAAGGAGTTAATTTGTCAAAAAATGATAAAACACCTTTTTTGTAGAATAATTAATTTTCTATAAAAATATTTGCCATAAGCGAATGATTTTATGATTTTAAGTGATGCATTTTAACATTTTGTCAGATATCAAGAAAAAAAAAAATATTTGTTCAAACTTTAAACCTGTATAACTTTTGAAGGAGTGAATTTGTTGAAAAATGATGAGAAATCTTTTTGTAGAACAACAAATTTTTTATAAGAATATGTATCGTTCATCTCGGCACTTTGCTTCTAGACCGAAATATAAAATTCCAAAAATTATATGTTTTTTTTCCCATACAATTTGTATGGGAAATGGAAATCTGCGATCAGCGACCTCTAAATATAAATTTTTCGAGCTCAAATTTTAACAGGCTTGTTTTACACCTACTCGAAGGTAAAAATCGATGTGCATCGAGAAAAAGAAAAAAGTCACTTTTTTTGAACCGGTCTAATGTATACATATGTAACTACATAATTTTTGTTATAAGAAAAGAATGCTTTTAATTGACTTTACTTAGAATATGGACCACCTTGGGGAAGAGATATTTGAAAATGGATAAATCCGAAGAGTTCCATGCCAAATTGTGAGCTACAAACTGCTAGCTCGTTTGTGTAAGACTCAATTGTTTTCTAGTTTTGTGCTCCTAGATTGAACTTGATACTCAGACTAGGTGGTTCGAATTACCCTTAACATACAATTTTTCACATTTTTGTTATTTTTTTTACCATGCGAATTATTATTTTCATTGATAGTATCCAAAAAAAAAATAGACATGTGACTTTTTATAAAAAATGCTAAAAATCAAAACTCGAGTCACTAGTGTGAAGCAGATAAGTGGCAGTATTGTGATCCCTTCTAGATTGCGATTATCACGTGCCCTAAAGGAAGAAGAAGACTTAAACTTGAAATCTTTCTATTAAATTACCAAAATATTGTTAATTTACCACATTCGCTGCTTTCCTTTCTGTATGCAAAGCTGTCCTGCAGAATTGTCCCTTGTGAGTGTCAACCAATGGTCTCTGTCGCTGGTGATCTCTCAAAAGAATCAAGGAACATCTACTGACTTTGAGTAAAAAAACACGTGGTGGCTATCCCGCATGGCATTTGTCATCAGTGCGATCTGCGATAACTTCGTTTATCTAAAGTGTTAACGTAACAACATTATCTGCTCAATGAATCCAAACGTATAACACAAATTAAACATATAATCATACACACAAGCATCATCAAGTAAAGTAAGCCTTAAAGACAACCACGTAAGACAGTAATTATATTTTAATTTCGTCAATAAAATGTCAAAAACAGTCTTTTGTGATAAAAACTCATCGTGTACTTTGGTTGTCATAAACAAGTGAACAGAACTTTATAGTACAATATGAATATCTCGAAAAAGTCTTTTACAACTTTGTTATCGTTCATGTTACTCACGTGATTAAAACGTCTGAAATAAGAGTACACTTTTTTTAAAAAACGTTTCGCAAATCAGGAGATGACTCAACTAATAACATGTGAATTGTTCTTGGTTTTGGTTGTTTTCGTCTTTTGATATTCGCTTCTCTTTGTTTGCTGGATTAGAACCAAAAAGTGGCTTAAATTTTATGGTAAAACATAAAAGTAAATTATTTCATCCCAGGAAATTAGTTAGGTACGAGTAAATCAAAAACAAGCCTCTTGCTAGTACTGGGACGCTAACTCAAATAAGGTTTCAAATCTCGACACCTACTGGATTTGGTTAAATTTGTTTTATTCAGACACTTTAAACTCAAAGGTGATGATGGAAGAAATATGTGATGAATTGAAAAAGACAGCAAAGGGTTCCAACAAAATGTAATAAAAAACCAAATCTAGCGGATCACATCTCTCAGTATGAACACCAGATGCCAGGTTGAGGTTCAATTATTTATACGTAAGTTCAAGGTGGATATTTGAGATTGTAGAGGAAATAAATCATTATCTTTACCTGGCTGGGTCTTTGATATTAACACAGTTAACAGAGCAGTGTTATCACATGATACTGTTTTCATCAACTGCGTTTCTAATTTGATTGGGACTTTTTCGAGATAAAAAGAAAACACTTGCTCTAGAGTCTAGATTACCAATTAAACACGCTTATTACAAAACATTATCTCAATGCTTTATTTTAGATGATTTTATTGAAGTGCTCCAAAATAGGCGCACTTTTCTATAACAATAAAAAACTGAAGTAGATGTTTATCTAGTTTTTCCTTGGTGATGAAGATATTAAAAAAAGTGATCCTAAACAGTTTCTTTATAAATCACTTCTGATTAAATGATAAAAATAAATTTATGAATTTATAAAAGTAAATTTATGACTTGCTCAAAGTTCGAATTTTAAATATATTATTTTCTACTACCAGCTTTTATAATCAGATTGAAAATCTATCAGGGAGTACGGAGGGGGTAGATACTTGCATATGATAGCGAATTGGAAATTTTTTTCATCGGAATATAGTTACTTACTACCTGTGCCGCGCCTTCTCTTATGTTAGCTTAACGTACAGAAATCGTAGTTTACTTTGTTTCCAACAAAACTTTACTTAAATCTTGTTCTGCATTCTGTTTGCATTCGAATAAATAATTTGTCCGAACTTTTTATGGTGAAATAGAACTTTCTAATTAGTTTGGGGCATATCTAGTCAAGATCTCAATACACCTCTATCTTCTAATGCACACGCATACACGTGTTACCTACTTATTGAATTATTAATTATTACACGGTTTTATTTTCATTCAGAACTGCGGGCATGAATCGGTAGCAGGGTGAAGTTCCTACCAAGCTATTCAAGAAATTTGACAAAACAATTTGAATAAAGGGGCAACAATCTTAAAAAAAAAGACGCTCTAAAAAGGAAAAAGGGGGATCATTAAGTACGTTCGTTGAAATTAACCCAGGTTTCCTTGGCAACCCTCTGAGTGGTTCCTAAAAAACGCTCAACCATCAAATCACCAAACATCCCAATCATTTGAACAAAAATACATTCGAGTAGACAGCCCTGTTCATTACCTAAAGTCGCCCCAGCAAAAACCAAGGGCGATTTGAGGGAAACCCCTGGGTAAACTTAGGGCTCCAAAAAAAACACAGTTTGACATTCTGAGCGGGTTAAGGATTTTTAAAAAACGCTTTGTGGCTACCACATGGCGAAATCAGGACTTTAACGAACGAACTTATTGAACCTTTTTGAACGAAAAACTTCTTCGAAAATATTTTCCAGAAGCTGAACCCACCTTGACGGAAATACCCGGCGTCACAGTCGAAGAAGCTAGTAAAGTAGTTAAGAACTCCAAAAAAGCAAAGCGGCTGCGTCAGACAAGAGACCACATGAGTTTTGGAAAAAGATTGGGATCAACTTAGATTCCTCACGATTCTCATCTCCAATCTGAAAATCGTTTGGCGGGTATTGGGAAGTTGACTGCAAAAAATAATAGGGCTCGTGGCGGGAATGTCAACAACAGATGCAATTAAAGTATAAGAATCGGAATGGAAAAATATCGTGTCTAGAGGTCTATATGCGTATGATTGATGATATATATTGTAATGTACATCCAATCAAAGGCATTGCTATTGAGTCAGTGTGTGAGTGTGAGCCCAAAAACATAATTGAATAGTATACCAGAAGGAAACAGTGCGTAGACTAATAGGTTCACGCATAGAATAATGGGGAGGAACTAGAATACAAACTGTCCGAGACTGCTGGAATGTTCTCGTATGTGGTATGTTTTCTATATTAAATGGCTTCTGGCGCAAGTAGAGCCAGTTTTTATTGTAAAGTGTAGAGGAAGGAAGCGTCCTCTGCTCTTCATTACAGTCTTTGACTACTTGCTAGAAGATAAAGAACACCAAAATACATCAAATATTCATTGCTGACGATAGAACCATTATAAGTGGAGAGGATCCTACATCTTTGCAAGAAGCATGTAACGTATGGTAAAGAGTTTAAGAGACGGAAATAGAGACCGTATTTGTATAAAAAAAAAAGGACTGAGTACTTGTGTTACCCGTTTTTTGATCCAGACATGCCGATTCGAGACACTTATTTGAATAGAAATGTTCTTCCCAAGGGTGAAAATCTTAAATATCTGGGACCGAGTAGGATGGATGATGTTCCGACAAAATCCCATCTTCCGTGAAATAAGAATGCCCCCAAATTCGAAGGGGAGACTCTAAGCCGCAATTGTGTGACAAGCACTTGTTGGACAATTTGCAAAATGTATGAGAGTAAGTTGAGAGCAGCTTCGATGAAGATGCTACGACAGGAGTAACAAAACTTGATCGTATTCAAAGCATCAACATCCGTGGAAGCCTTCACGTCAAAAATACCATCTTGGAAAAAATAAAGCACTACCAAAATTGCAGTAGCATACAGAAAATCCGGTCAAATTAAACCAAAACATGATAGATAGTGAAGTTACATAAATTCCCAACAAGCTGAAAATTGGTGAGATCGTTTAAAATATGATTCGAAACAAAATTTGAAAGTTCCCCATCTTTCCCCTGCATGGAAAAAATTTTATTCGAGGTCAAAGTTCAAAAATATGATTTTTTCCCATATTTAAAAATTTGTCAGCAAAACGGTAGGTTCTATCATGAAAATATATCAGACGCAATTGTAGATTATAAATTTATCTATAAAAATTTTAAGCTACTTTTTTTCTTACGAGTCACTTTTTCGGAGATATTACGATTCAAAAATTTAGAAAAGTTCAATCGTTATAATAAGCTCACGTTTTCATGCCAGCTATTAGACAAAGTACTTAGCGCGTTTTTTTAACTTGGTTTCCAAAGTATTCTATTCTATCTGTCCCTTATGATACTATTTAATTTGAAAGTATTGCAAAATATCAAAAACTGGCAAAGACTACAAATGATAAAAGCGATTTAAATTAAAACAAAGTAGTAAAATTTATTCTTTTTATTCATAGCCATTAAAATCTTTTTTTTTTTTCTTCTTCTTGATCTACTTCTTGTTCTTCTCCTTCATCTTCAGGCTGGATGCAAGTCAATTGCGTCAATAGTGATGTATCGGATGCCACCTCATTGGAATCAAACGAATCCTCCACTGTTGTTGATTCAACATTAGAGCATGACCGGCCTTGACAATTGGTAAATGCCATAGAACAAAACAGTTCAACTTTTTTGCAAAGCAACCATATTTAGCACTGCATCCTTTTTTGCAGTTACAAAAAATTGTGTTCAGCAGTTTTTCCGGCGCATGTGGAAGTGCAGTTTGAACTGGTTCTAGAGTATTGTTAATTAATTTCCAACCCCAGTCAGTAGGGTCAAGCTGATTACCAAGCCACATTTGAACTTGATAATGTACGCGAAGAAGATGTTGATGAGCAGCATCTGAAGTTGGAGGAAGACAAGCTAATTGAACTTGCTTTTTACTTTTAGTATTTTTAACGAAACATGCATATCTATACTTATCTAAGCAGGTATTTTTTTAAGGAGCCCGCATAAAAAGAAGAAAGCGAATGCCGTTGGTGAGAACTTCTTGTCGAGTTGAATTATTGTTTTTAAATACTTCAGCACATTGAAGTAGATCTTGCTTTTCAAACATTTTGAAAACTGTTATTTTCCCTCTCGTGTATAATGCTGATGTCGTATCGCAGCCACTTATTCCGTGTAAAAATAGTACATGGTTTTGACACTTTGCAAAAGTAGATAAGCTTTGTGATGAATACATTTCCGATTGATTTTAAGCTTTTCCTGGTTTTAAGAAGAAAATAGTTTTCTCAGTTGGAGCTTGAGCAGTAAGTATTGCGAGTAAGTCTATATATCTTCACCAACAGCAATAGTTGTATTTGTCAAATTGATTTGTTCTATTGCTGTTTCAATGGTCAATACATCAGCGCCATTCATTGCTTGTTTAACCGATATATTTACAGCAGTAGACTTTTCTTTCAACATTGAAACAAATCTTTACTCGTTGTGAGTATTTGCAAGAAATTTCTGTTGACTGGTTGGAACTGTCAAATTTACATCAAATAAAATATCAGAAGATGAAATGAATAGCCACGCATGCTGTTGAAAAGGAGAAAATATTTAAACAAATACGAGGCGTATTCATGCATATTATTAAAACGATCACAACTTTTCTAAATTTTTGGGTCGTTATATCTCCGAAACAGTTTCTCATAGGAAAAAAAGTATCGGTACATTTCTTTTAGGTAGTTTTATAGTCTACAATTTGTTCTCAGATATTTCTATGATAAAACTTACCGTTTTGTGCTGAAAATCGCAAAAAATCGGTGAAAAATCATATTTTTGACCTTTGACCTCGAATAAAATTTTTTCCATACAAGGGAAAGATGAGGAACTTTCAAATTTTATTTGGAATTATATTTTAAACCATCTCACCAGCTTTCAGCTTGTGAATTTATGTAACTTCAAATGTCTATTGACCGGACTAAAAGTTCATTCACGATTGCGAAGAAAAATGAAAGGCACACCAAAACACTACTTAATTCATTTTTATTCATTTTGACTTATAACTACTTACATGCTAACAAAAATGTGTAAAACTAGCTTATATAATATCTTAACTAACTTACTGACCCTAACTCTAAATTAAACAATATCTTAATCTTAATGCCTTTCGGCGTAGGTATAACTAATATTAATTTACGACTTAGAGCTATGGTTAAAACTAAGAAAAATTGAAAAACTTAGTTTTCTAGATCATTTTTTTTTTTTTGGTCTGTTCTTAAAATAACTTAAATCTAATTAAAACTACTTAAATCTACTTAAAACTAGAGCAGCCACAATAGCTTTTTGTTTTGTATTTTTTTTTTTTTTTTTGAGTTTTATGTTTTTTTTTTTTTTTTTTTTTTTTGCCACTGTGCCCACCCCCTACTCTAAGACTTACACGCTAAACCTTTGTAAGTCAGCCATTGGCGACTGACTATTATCATCAATATCAATTTGTTGCTCGGACAACCACCAGAACATATCTGACGTTTTGGCAACGTCACGACGATCGCGATCTGAGACCGCCCTACTGAACCGAAGGAACCCTTCAACGTCTCCGCCTACTGCGGTGACGTCTCGGTTATAAAGGAGCCGTCGTTCCACGGACTTCCGGCAGACGTGGTAGATTAGCGGTACCGCCAATCTATCCTGAATCAACCCTTCCATATCAAAATAGAGAAAAGCCTCCGGTGGAACAAATCCACTAAAGCGCGTTTTCTCCATACATTCAGTGTTGGGGTAATAAGCCCCAAAAATCAGGCCATTGGTCGAGGTCATCGCTCTTGCAGTGTGACCACGAGTCAGTTTTATAATGAAGTTGTCGATCCTGTTTATTTGAGCCCCGTTGTAAAGGACCTCATTAGGATAATATCTTCTGTACTCCGACTCTGGTGTTCTGTGCAATCCAAGACAGGTACGCAGACACTGTCTCTCAAACACCCTAATCTTTTCCATTTGAGACGCTGTAACATTGAACCACACGGGGCACCCATAGACTATCATTGGCCTTATGAGGGCCATGTAGCAAATCACCTTCACTCTGCTATCAAGTTGTCTGCTGTGAAACAGTCGCCTTGTCAGAGCAAAAGCTCCTCTAGCCCTAGCCAGAGCTGCATCCATATGTTTGTTAAAATATAGATACTGATCTAGCCAGATGCCGAGGTACTTGACTACTACTTTGTTTGGCAGTGGGTGGCCATGCAGATCAACGATCACCAGCTTTCGCCAGTTCTTTCTCGTATCCCATGAGGCCCGAGCCAACGGGGTTCTAAACACAATTGTTTCCGATTTCTGAAAGTTGATTTTCAACTTCCAGTCATCGCAATATTGCTGGATCTTATCGAAGTCACTCTGCAAAAGTGTTCTGATGACTTCGATCTTTGGACCTGTTCTGTACGCAATGAGGTCGTCGGCGTACGCTATAGCATGGTGAAGGGAACCAATTAGATCGCCGGTGAAAATGCTAAACAAAATAGGCGAATTCACCGCCCCCTGTTGTAGACCGTTCTGTATTTTAAATGTTCTGGTAGAAGTTATATTGCAACTTTTCACAACAAACGTTCTACCATGAAGCATGTCATTCAGAATATATAGCAGTGGTTTACTCATGCCATACCTGATCAACTTATAGAAAAGACCGTCTAACCAAACGGTGTCGAAAGCCTTCTCCAAGTCAACCAGACATGCACCCGTACACTGCTTTTTAGCTTTGTTCCATTGAATATCAGATACTAGTTTAGACGCGGCATGTATGGTATCATGACCCGCCTTAAAACCGAACTGATTTTCGGGAATAATATTTTTGTCCTCAGCCCATGTGGACAGTGCTCTATTGAGAACTTTCTCGAATACTTTGCTGATACTCGGAAGAAGACTAATTGACCGGAGATTTGCTGGATTGGAACCATCCTTACCTTTTTTAAGGAGAGGATGGACCACTGCCGTCTTCCAACGCACTGGATAATATGCATTATTCAGCGCATTGTTGAACAACGTGGTGTATATGTCCACCGCTTCCGAAAGGAGGTTTCGCAGCACAACATTGGGTATGCCGTCGACTCCTGCTGACTTCTTTTTCTTTATTTTGTGAAAGATGTTCTCGAGGTCCATCTTAGAAACGAACAGGGTGTTAACCCCGTTTCGCTGGGCGATGACTGCATTTGCAAGTCGGTCGTCATTGAACCTAGTGAAACCAGGATTCTCGGATCGCCAATGCGAGATCTCGTCTCTAAGATAGAAGTGTCCAACGAAGGCTTGTTCTCAAGGTCGTAATTCGGGCGAATGCAGTCATTCACCTTATATACTCGCTCGAAAACAGCACCCACAGTCTCTACCTTCTCTTGAGCATCTTCCACTATAAAGTGGTCATCATCCAAAATGGCGTCATCTGGATCTATTCCTAATGTCAGAAGTAAGTCTTTGTTCTCTGTCGTCCTTTGGAGTTTAATACTCTGAAGGTCATTTTGATCTTTTCTCCTAAAAATTTTATTTATTTCCGGAAACATACTCGGGTTGTTGGACTGTACAGCCCGAATTTTGTTGTTCCAGAAAAGAGATATAGAGATTCTGTAATTTTCTTTAATTAACTGTTGGAGATTTTTGATCTGTGACTTCAGAGTTCTAATCTCCAAATCGTGTCGGTCAGTAAACCTCCTGTACAAGAGTTTAAGTCTCGACAGGAGTCTACTTTTTTGTTTGTAAAGTGCGTCTATTGTCGCGTTTCTGTAAATGTTCGTAGAGTCATGTTGCCTATATTTAGGAATTGTCCTGTCCATTGTAGTGCGGATTGCATCCTCCATACTTTGCAGGTATCCATCGATCTCAACGTTCGACAGATTCCTGTTGCATGGCGGTGCAATACCGCTCGAACGAATTTCCCTTGAGACGGCACCGGAAAAGCGCGGCCAACGTGTCTTACCGTAGTTGTAAGAGTGCGTCGGCACGTACTCTTCCAGTTCCACAAGGTCGTTCGGAAGCAGTATGACGGCGGCAAGTCCACAGTGGTCACTGTCGTACTCAACCGTCGTCAAACAATTTTTCGTCCGTCGAAGAATGTCGTCGGTCAGTTTAAGTCTTGTGTCTAAAAGCAATAGATCCAAATAAGAGCCACTTCGAGGAAATGAAGGCCTGTCAGTAGCCAGCAGATCGACTTTACACTCAATGCTGTGGAGCCCCAGCCAATTGAATAGCTGGGTCCCCCTTGGATTGGCTAATTGATTTCCCCAATCTTGGTGTTTAGCATTGTAATCACCGGCCAAAAGGAAATAGTTTTCTTCCAAGTTCAGTTTAAGAGTTCGAAAAAGTGATTCGAGCTCTGTTATAAAACATGAGGGTTGAGAAGCCTCCGGCGCATAGATCGCGACCGCATACAACCGCCTCCCCTGTTGAAGAGGGATGCATACGATACACGCTTCGAGCAGCCGGAATCGGCGTACTTCACCACTATATATTACTTTATGAGCAATGCCTTTACGTATGAAGATCGCAACCCCACCCGCAAAAGTCGAGTTGGGTCGGTCCCTCCTTACGATAATGTAATTGTTATTCGTCAATTTGTGATGCTGGTTTAGCCTAGTTTCGCTAACCATACATACATCTGGACGTTGGTCTTTTAACAACTCAAAGAGGTTGGTTCGTCGTTCTACCCTAACTAGCGAATTCACATTCACGGCTAGGATCTTGAAAGGCCTCTCCGGCAGCGCGCCCTTTAACCCAAAAATTGCGCAAGCGACGGCATTGCACGGTAGATCACATCCACCCTGCGTGCCTGCTCACTTACTTGTTTTGATAGTTCGTTCATTTGTGCCTGTATTGCACGCAGAACGACTATCAACTCTGACTCCCCAGCAGGAACATTGGGCACAGATGTCTGTGCGGCTACTTCCCGAGGAGGTTGTACCGTATTTCCACGTCCCCGCGCCATTTGGGCGTAAGAGATTTGAGGATTGACGGTCCTTGGAATCGGTCCAGCTGTAAGCCTTCTTTCTTCCGCGGTTGCTGTGTGAGCTACTTTTATTGATTTTTTTATCGTTTGGTAGCGAGGACATCCCCGATAATTAGCAGGGTGCCCGTCTCTACCGCACATAACGCATTTTAGCAGGGTCTTATCTTCGACCCTGGCTTCACCGAGCTTACACTCCTTTTCTTTGTGGTTCTCCCCACACTTCACGCATCTCGACTGCATATGGCAGTTAAAAGCGGAGTGGCCGAACCTTTGGCAACGAAGACATTGGAGAATGTCCCCGTGCCTATTTAATTTTTCCCACTTGACGATCTGGAAGTCCAGGATTGAGATCTTCCTTAGACTTTCCAGTCGACTTTTGGGTGAAAGAGTGACTAAGAACATCGGCAATAGCCGCTTCTCACGTCTAGCCTTGGCCGTGGTGAACGACTTGACCCCGATAAACTCGAGATCGTCGCCCGCCAACCTGCGGAGTTCCGCTAAGAGCTCCTCTGGAACAGAGGTTGGTTCTACCCCTTTTAAAAGAACAGTTTGCGGTTTCTCCTCTTTGGGAGTAAAGCTGAAATGTTCTGTGGTTGTCGCTTCTAATATTTTTCTAACTACATGATACTGATTCACTGTGTTGCAGTGAATAGCATGCCTATCGTTACCTAAACGTTTTATTTTAAAATTGTCACCAATAGCGGACTTACATAAATTTATTGTGTCCTTCATCTCCATATTTAAGGTGTTTATAGGGGGCACTCTACACTTCTTGGGCTGTGGCTTCTGTTGCTTTTGTGGTTGCTCAGTCGATTGCTGTTGTTGTTGCTTCTGCTTCTGCTGCTTCTGTTGCTGCTGCTGCTGCTGCTGCTTCTCCTGCTGTGGGATCGTTGGCGCTGCTTTTATAGCCGCGGTCCCCCGTTGCTGCTTTTTTGCAGATTCGTTTTTATCTGCAGCCTTAGCTGCGGTCCCACGTTGCTGCATGGGTGCAGTTTTTCCGACTGCAGCATTTTTTGCTGCAGCTTCGCTCTGTTCTTTTGGTGTCGCCTGTGCTGTGACTTTTGGCGGTGACTGTATTTTCGGCTCGTAGGTTTTTTGTCTACGAGCCACTTGTTTTTGTTTAATGAGCTCTATTTCCCTCTCGTATTTTTTTATTGTTTCAGAAAGGGACTCAATTTTTGCTGTTTCTTCAGCTTCCTCTTTTTCTTCTTCGGTTAAGTGATCAGTGAGATCAGAGAAACGGTTGCCATTTCCCGTATATCGTCCCTCACCGCCTTCTGATTCATATGAGACCTCCTCTTCAAGAGTCTCAGTGTCCGTAGACATGCTATTGTTTTCTTTCGTTGTTGTTTTTGTTGCAATTGCTTGCCGTTTGCGATGAACTGGCTTAGTTTTCAATTTTAACCGCTGCCTCCTCTTCCTTGCCGTTGTTTTGGTAAGAATCGATGTGGATGGAACCGTTGGATCCATCACACCACCGTCGTTCTTTCTTCTCCTTTATTGGATTTACTTTATTTATTTTTTATTTTGTATTTTAAAAATAAAAATGCACGTTGGCGCTCGGTGGGATCGAACCTGCGACCACTGGATCCACTGCTTGCCAGCTTACCCACTAGGCTAAGCTCCTTGTTGATAAAGCACTACTTTAATATGTACAGGAACACAACCGAATTTTATTTTTAAGTACTGCTAAAGCCGTCAATGCGTGCACTTGCTTCCGCAGTCAAAGAACGACTGAACACTACTGGTACGGACAAATGAAACGAAATTTTCATTTTGTTGGCATCAGACGTGGACAATCCGAGACCTATAGGTTTGCCGATGCTTTCTGAGGTCAACCCGGCGTATCCCACTAGCCAATTATAATTATTAGTATGAAGTAATTAAGTGAGAGAGCTGTGATTTATTCTAGATCACGATGCTCGTAACGCTGAAAAAAAGAAGAAATTGAATGCATTTTATGATATTAAATCTACACAAGAGTATTCTAATTGATTTCATGATGTTGAAGGGCTGAAGAGCCGCCATTTTTTCTTTCTTTTTCAAAAAATTGTACTGATAGCTTATAACTTCAACAGAAGGACGTACTTTTCTATTAGACACCGATTTCCAGAAAGACACTGTATAGCATTTACCTAAGAAACCAAGTAGCATGAAGGCCCCGGCCCATAGAACGCGGTGCGTGCGGTAGAAGCGGCGCGGCAACTGATGCGGTGGGTTTTGCCGCGCGCAACTGATAGGGGTGACCCATAGAATCCGTTGCGGTGTTTTGACAGATAAATTTAGTCAAAATGGGGGCGTTCAAAAATCGTATCCGGATAGCTTGTTGTTGTTGTTTACGTGTGGGAAATCGAAAAAAATAAGTTATAATCGTCTAGCAATGATATTTTGAATGTTTTTCTGTTTTCAAAAGTCGAATTTTAATATTTCACAGCTATTGTCTGTTGTCGATCGTTCAAAAAGGTATCTAAGATATGGCTATCCGAGACAGGCTATCCGATATGTTATTGAACGCGCCCATTGTCACTTTTTCCATATAAGAGAAAACTTCAAATTGGTTGTGACTGCGCATGTCTCTCTTCTGTCACCGCGTGAGAGCCGCGGCAAAATAGAAGTTCGGCTACTCGGCGCGTTCGGCGCGTTGCTCGCGGTGCTTATGGGTCACCTCTCATAAGAACGTGTGTATTTAATCGAGCTGTCAGTTGGAAGCGGTGCCGCACGCACGCACCGCGTTCTATGGGCCGGGGCCTTGACATTTTTTCGACCGTTACTTACTTATTTTATTTATGAGCTGCTGACCCCTAGGAGAAAGAGTCCTTCATCCCTCTGTATTTTGTGCTTATTTCGTGTCCAAGCTTTTTGTTGCATTCCATAATATATAAAGCACCACCATTAGCGGTTCAAAAAAAGATAATTTGACAAAGTTCCTCTGGGTTAACAAAAAAGTAAACTGAAACTAATGACAGATTTTTAAGACTAATTTCTCACCCAAATAACTCTATTAACACTCCCATTTCTTGTTATTATTTTCTTATTTGATTTTATCACAATAGCAATTGTTTCCAAGTAAACAACTTCTGTCACGAAAACTGACCAAAGTTTCTTACCAATAGCCAAACTAACAGCAGAGTTTAACTAAAGCTTACAAGACTAGGTCAAGAAATCTAAGTGAAAATGAGGAATTTATCGAAATCACGATTTATGACTTCGTTGCAAAAAACGTGGGATGAATATTGTAGCGTGTCTAGTGTACATGGACTTAAATACTTCAAGGATAAAGATGCCAATATGCTCCTAAAGTAACCGATTCTTTCAAATAACACACAAAAAGAAATATCCTTTAATTTTCTTTTTATTTAGATCCCTGTGGGTTTTGACAGTAATCTTTATGCTCTTCTTAGCCAACTATATGGCTTCATCACTATTCTTCGGCTTTATAGAAGAACCAGTTAAGTTGATAATCGAAACTGATCATGCTATTTCAGCAGAAATCCTTTTTCCAGCTGTAACCATCTGCCCTGGTTCCTTGTTCAATTTCTCCAAGGCTTTACCCATCATTCGCAATCTGTAAGTAGAGGCTTATATCTTAAAACTAGCACATGATATAGCACAAAATTTTGTGCAACTTATATCGCCTCATGATTACATCACTCAAATAAGGGTATTGAGCTAATTTTATACATTACAGAAAACTCCCAAATGGAGTTACTGAAGGAGCAGTCCTGGAAAGTCTTACCCAATTGAATGCTTTTATTCAAATTAATTTTAAGTTAAACCGTGAAAAGTTTGATGTTCTCAAAAATGTTATGAAACTCAACAACTACACTGTGGTACAATTTTTGGGAGATGCAATTTGGGATTGTAGTGCACTCTTTTTTCGCTGTCGATTTCTATTGGAAATAAAAAACTGCCGTGATATTTTCCACATCACTAAAACACATGCTGGACTATGTTGTTCGTTCAATTCGGAGCTATCAACGTATTCAAATATTTATTCTTTCAAATCTCAATTTTTAAATTAAGAGTTCTTATTTTCTTATCTAGAGACCACTCACGTATGTTTAAGTCCGAACGTCATGGCCTTCGTCAAGGTCTTTCGATTATCCTTAATGACGTTGATTTTTATGTCAATCAAAACAATTCAAACGCTCGACGGTTTGAAATGCTCGTTCATCGGGCAAGTGCATATGCAGATGATTCAACTTTTCGAAAGGTACTCCATAAAGATGAAGAAGTTCTATTGAAATATGATCCCACTGAGACAACTATCTCACCAGAGGTTTGGAAAAGACTCAATGTAGATGAGCGTAAGTGTACACTTTTTATCGAAACTGGTCTGGAAACGTTTTTGAAGTACAATCGGCAAAACTGTGTAGCAGAATGTAGGAGCTTTGCTATAATCAGAGAATGTGGCTGTGTGCCATTTAATTTGTTTTCACATCCTGGCACTTTAGTATGCAGCTTTGAACATATTCCTTGTGTGTCGAATTACTATGGTAGCACGATTTAATTTTTCGTTGACTAATTTACTTAAGCTATCAAATTTCAGGTCGTCATGTACCATTTAGAAGCAAAAAGTGTCAATGTGCAGACAGTTGTGATAAAGTAGAGTTTGCTGTTTACTTGGCGAGTGCTAACATCGAAAAAGCCGTAGAAGCCACAGACCCTTTATAGTAAGTATGTATTGTATTGTAATGCGCATTCAATAATTATAGGCGGATAATACGTGAGAGCAAAGTTTTATTTCGAACTCTGCGAATGTTGCAGATTACAGGAGATTCAAGTTTAAAAAAGCACCTCACTATTATGTCTTACATCTGCGTGCGGTAAATAAGGCACTTTTGAACGAAAGTATAGTATAGTATAGTATTTTATCGTTGAGTGTTTGGTTAGAGTAGTTCGGAAAACCCTTGCTTTGTTGAAGATACATATAAACATATATGTTCTGAATTCATTTCGGTTTTAGATGGGGCTATGACTTTATATCGAAACTGCGTTTATTTTACCTAAAAACTAAGCACTTTTACACAACTGGACGCTACTGCACCGGCCACTTTTACACTTTGCAACTTTTCACTTTGACTTTTTGAATTGCATGTCATCAAACACCAATTTGAAAAAATTTCTTTTTTGCAAATTTTGTTTGTGAAAGTACTTTGCAAGCTTTGCATTTGCAAAGCTTTTCAATAATATGGAAGGAAAAATTCATTTGCGGTTGGCCATTTGCGGTGTTGAGTTCAGAGACCAAATTACCGCGTTAGTGATCGAGTGAGTGGGTGACATTTTTCTTTCAAAAATGGCTCTAAATTACTCAATGCAAGTCGTTTTCCATATTTTGAATCAAACTCCGTTCGATAAGTGATGATAGACCGTCAAATTATTGTGCTAGATTGTTCGACAATGTTGGTGGTAGTGCCAAACTCATAAATTCAGTGACGTAGTTCTGGATGGACTGGTCCATTGTACTACCAGATAGCAACCTTCTTTAGTTATAGCTTTCCGGAGAAAAGTCAAAAGACACTGCGATGATAAGAAGCCTTAGTTACCAGCTCACACTAAGTCTGCTCCTAGTATATCTGTGACCTCATTCGAGAAAAGCAGGACATTCACAGAGGAAGTGCTCTGCGGTGTCCTCATCATCTCCACAAGATTCACAGAGTGTGGTATCACTTAAGGCTAACACGTTTAAATGCTTGGCAAAAGAGAAAAGACCGCTGACAATGTCAATAAATTTTCTACGGTCCTTTTTGCTACGGGAAAGCAAAAGTGTTGCAGTCTTCTTATTGACGCTGGGGAGGATATGTTTGGTCTATCTGCATTCAATGGAAGCCACCTACGGTTGTGCTCTTGGCAGATCCAATCGTTGATTGAAGTCCTCACTGAGGATCCTGGCAAACCTACCCACGGTTCAGGTCCTGAAAATGCTGTCTGAGATCCTTGACTAGCAAGTTCATCGGCAATCTCATTTTATGTTATGTATCGTGATGGCCTGGAACCCAAACGAGACACAAGGAATTTAGTCTTCCGATCGCATTCAGAGAGCTCTTGCATTCCTGGATCACTTTCTAAGTAGTTTTGAGATTTGAGAAGGACCATAAGCAAAGTTTGGCTGTCGCTGCAAACACAGATACTTCTCACCATCCAGCCATTGTTCGTTATGTTGCTTAAACCCATTTGAATAGAATACGCCTCTGGTTGGAAAACGGATGCGTATGATCCTAAAGAGGCGTGCAGTCATATGTCGTCGTTCTCCACAAAGGCACTAGCACCAGATCTCTCGTCGGTTTTTGAACCATCTTTGAAGATTCGATAACACTTGTTTCCAGGCTCATATTCTAGAGTGGACCAGTATTAAGTATTTTTGACGCAGTTTGAGCATTTTGATCAAGACGTAGAGCAAAGTAAATATCGATGCATCCAGAAATCATGTTTTAAATGCAATGATGGTTTGTGTCCCCAATCCTTCCTTTTACGCTGTTAACGTAAGTTGGACAGGAAGTGTTGAATGGTTAATAACACCATATAGGAACAAAGATTTTATCGGGCACATAAAAGAACTAGGGGAGTTCCAGTTCTCTCAATCATTAAACTATTTTAAGCATACTGAAAGAAAAGTTTCCTCTTGCTGCGAAAATTATAATATATCTTGTTTTTTATTTAATAATTTTATGTAGAAGTGGGAAAAGAGGCACTAATTTGACTTTACTACGATGACGCAAACCCGTGTCGATTTCGTTCCGAAAAATATGTTTGTACAATTGTCGGTAGATGGCAGCTTAGCCTAGATTGGCAGTTTAAGGTTTTCAGCAATAACTACCATTTTCAGACGGCATAAAATCAAAGCAGCAGTTAAGAACATTTTCAAAAATCTGGGACACCCCAACCCACAATTTTCACTTTACAAAAAAAATCGAAAACAGTGAAGTACAAAGTAGGGGACTTTTCATTTTTGGTGAAGCAGCTTGCACTTTTACTTTGCAGGAAATTATTATTTTGAAAAGTTGCAAAGCGCAGAGTACAAAGTGGTTGGTGCTGTAACGCAACATCTTCGCAAAACTTCTTCACTTCAAATAATTTGTGCACTGTGTGAACGTGATCTTAGAACTGTAAATTAATAAATAAAGTAAGCGGTGAACACTTGTAATCTTAGATTATTGATTCGAAAAAAGCCAATATTTCATATCATATCGCGTTACACGGCGCGGCGTTTGTGCCACACATTGTATCAGTTTCTCATGCCTCATGCGTCAAAATTAACGTCGTGTGTTCGAACAAATTAGGTTCGCTTGTAGAACTTTACCCAGCGTTGACCCAAATTTCCTTCTTTTTTTTTATGAACGCGCACGTCAAGGGGATATGACTACCCTTAGGCCGGCCACTGACGACACAATATAATGTGTTGTGAATGGGGTTGTTTGTGCTGTTTGTGCAGTTAACTGTGTAAAAATCAAAACTATTTTGATTTTTGCTCAAGTCTGCAAACTTGTGCAGTTATTTTGTGCGGTGAATGGCAAAAACTGTACAAACTGCTCAGTTGTAGTGTTTTTTCACAGAGTGTACATTGATATTTTGCGGAGTTTTTATAAATTATGTCGGAAGAACAAAGCTTTTGGAGTGAGTTTCTCGATGTTTATATGGAAAATCCGACGGTATGGAAAATAAGTAGTCCGGATTGTAGCAACCGCATAAAGAAAAACCAGGCGTACAAACGTCTCGTGGAAAAATTGAAAGAAAAGTTTCCGGACGCCGACCGGTCAACGCAATAGCAAGTAGTATAAAGAGAGCGTGTTTTTACACATGTTTACAGAGAGGAAACTTTTTTAGACTAAGAACTGTGTAGTTCACTTGTATCGTGTGTGGCGATATTTGAATTGAGTAAAATGTCAGTTTGCGCAGTTATATTAGGTCTGTATCTTTACTCACACGCGGGATCCCGTGGGATCCCGCGGGATCCCGAAACGTGTATCTTTACTTTTATTTGACGTAAAAGTGGCAGAGCTTTTGCTTTTTTGTCACTTCCCCTCCAGTAAGAATTCACCCGAACAATTTGCTCGTGCACTTTCTTGCTTGTCAAATCGGCTGTTTGTGAAATCAGCTGATCGAAACATTTCGATTGAATTCAAATTTATATTTGAAATTGAATGAAAAATGGAAAGCATAATCTTTCCTTGTTGGTTTGAAAATTCAAAATAATGTTAAATATGCAATGCAATATTGCTTTGAGCTCATTTTAATACGTTTCTGAAACAAAATTGTTTGTATGTTTTTTACATCTCTACGGAGAGTGCATGATAAATGTCATTCAGCAAGAAACATCCCAAAAGGTGTATCTTTACTTTTCATTTTCGGATGGAGATTACAAAAACAACATTAAAAAGCTCGAGCCCAAACTTTTTCCCGGGCTTTTTCCCAAACTTTACACGAAAAGTAAAGAAACAGACCTATTGTGTCGTCACTCGTCAGTGGCCGCTGGCCGGCCTTATAATGTTATAGAACACAGTGAGAGCATTTAGAAAAATAGGAGAGGATTTAATAGGAGACACCGATGCACGTTGTTAAGCTTCAACGACAAAAGACAGCAGTGAGTTTTCGAAGCATTGAATTCTACTCGGTTCTTATAACCCCATAAAACAATGCTGTCAATGTCAGAATTCAATGAGCTTATCATACGCAACCGTTCCAGTTCCAACACCGAAGCGCAGGGACGTGAATTTGCAAACGAATATGAAAAGCTGAGGGTCGAGTCGTCAGCAAAAGAGTTAAGCGGATTAGAAGTTTCAGACAATAGATCATTAATAAAAATGAGGAAGAGAGTCGGAGACAAAACGGAGCCCTGGGGCACAACAGCATTTATGAAGTGGGAAAACCTTGACAAACCATCGAGTTGTCAAAAAACCTGGGTTTTCAGTTCTTAAAAAACGTTTAACCACAAAATCACCACACATCCCTGTCATTTGAACATAAATACATGTCATTTAACAGCCCTGTTTATTACCAAAACTCACCCCTAGGTTTTTCAAAAAACGCATTGTGGAACTATTAACTTCTTTTGAAATTATCGTCAAACAGTAAATTTGTTTGATGAAGTCCTGGGTCTTTACTGTGGTTTCCACAAGGTGTTTTTTGAAAAACTTCAACTTGCTCTGAATGTCAAACTGAGTGATTTTTGAGCTATGGTCTTGGCAATCAACTCACTATGTGAACACGTATTTTATTTTTCTTTCCTTTCCTTTCCTATCTTACTTTTAGGTTTTAGTATTTTGAAACTCGTAACAAATTTATTTCTCAATTCCAGTGATAATATTCCACTCAACGCAACGGTGGTAAATGTTTATTTACGATCACAAGAATATCGACGATTAAGGCGTGACATTGTATGGAATATTGTCTCTTTAGCCGGTGAGTTTGTCCTTATTTTCTTATTAAATTTATTTTAAATAAAACATTTTTGATGTCCAAAGGAAATCTCGGTAACTGCTACAGTGTCTTTCTTGGAATCAGTGCTTTATCAGTGTTGGAACTATTGTATTACTTGACATTTGTGATGAGAAGAAATTATCAGAACACAATCGACTCAAAAAACAAGGAATTTTTCAAAAGGAACCCTGCTTACTAGAATGGCTCGAATCTGCAAAAAACCCACATTAGCGCACAAACCATCCATCTTAGACACATTTCATTGGGAATTGCTCCAGCTTATTTATGATTACTTAACTATTCAAATATTTAAGCAAACTTTCTTTTCCCTTTCCAGTGCAAGTACTTAAAAAGATATAATTGTTAATAATTGTTTTGATGTACAACATATTTGAATAAAATTCGAGGAAGCTTTTCAAGAAGTGTTTTAAAGAACATTGCTATATTTGTATAAATTAAAAAAAAAATTAACTATTTATAAAAATTAACAAATAAACTATTTATTAACAGAAATAAAGAAGTTGGTGATGTTGGTGATGTTGGTCCAATGACGATAATAATTTTAAAGGCAGTATTTATAATTCTTTTTCTTAAAACGGTTGCTAGGAGTTTTGTTTACTTCCTATCAACAACTTAATATTTTTGATATTGAGTTGCTGTGTTTTTGTTTTCAGATTAATATACAGTGCATTCAACAAACATAACGACGATGGAACAAGAGTTTTATTCTACAGTTTGGACACTTTCGCAACTCTTTTTGGCTATCGTTAAAGTATTGCTATAAGCCAGTTTTT
This sequence comes from Melanostoma mellinum, assembly GCA_914767635.1. Lineage (NCBI taxonomy): Eukaryota > Metazoa > Arthropoda > Insecta > Diptera > Syrphidae > Melanostoma > Melanostoma mellinum. The sequence goes on along the minus strand of OU612058.1, from coordinate 231,163,685 downwards.
ATCAATAAACACAGTGGATGGATAAAGGGGAATAGGAAAAGATTAATCAACGATGCACATTGACTTAAAATTTTTGTAAATTGTTGTGTTGTATTGTTAGGCGAACCCAGGGTCGGATAAGTCATTTAAGTTGATCCACTAATACATTAATGTCTAACCTGAAACCTGACTGTACGGGTAAAGTTGGGCTCAAAGTCTATTGAGATTTATGTATCCTGGAACAGAATAAATGTTTCACTGGTTAACTTCATTGAACCATTATTCTAACAAAATGAATCCACATTTATGAGCTGGGCCTCAAAGTAAATGTTTTTCTTTGTTTGAGTGAACTTTGGACCCCTGCCCTAATCATTCCTCTTTTCAAGCCCACTGTAAATTGCAAATAATCCTATTTAAAAAAAAACCTTGAAATCAAAATTCCTGCTTTTTAATACACTTTTTATTTATTTATTTATTTATTACAAATCATTCACGTTGTTTTTTACCCGGACATTTTTTCGAAACAAAATTCAAATCAAAATGTCAATTTCATCTAAGAAAACTTCCATCAAAGTAAAAAATCAAGCGAAACCAACCAAGCCAGAGCCATTTCATTGCGTTGTCAGTTCGTGTCGTAGACGTAAGCCTTCTCAATCATCAAATTTCGCTACATATGATCTGTCGAATGAAGAAAACATTTTTCAAGGAAACTTTCCTGGGGCAATGAAGAGCATTTCGGATGAACAGCAAAAAGTCCTCAAGAGTGGTCAACGAAATGAATACCTCTCATTGCGCTATGACCACAGTCCAGACTCTAAGTACAATTTCCCAGAAGCAACCAGTTGGCGATATGGATGGCTTCACAATGTGAATTGTAAGCAGCAGAAAAGTAAAGAAAGTAATTAAATTTCATTTCGTTCTCTGTAAACGTATATATTTATAATGCATGACTTTGTTATAGTATAAAAATCAACTAGATATTGTATATTGTATATTGTTCAAAAGACTAGCATTTACTCCTAACTGTAGTTCTCGGGTCAGTTGATAGATAACAACGGAGTAGCTGTTGAATAATAAATTACAAAACTACTTATATGCAGATAACGCAGTTTTAATACTTTAATGACTGCAATGAATACTCTGCTACAATTATGACAGTAAAGCTGGTTTAATAGTACATATACATTTTATATAGAAATTCACAGCCTGATTTAAAGCATACCATAAATTTAAAGAAGAATATGCTTCGTATGACAGCAGGGATAGGAATGCTTGGCCGGATCACCAGTGGAAGCAGATACATGAGTCGAAAATTTCAGATCCTTTCGAGTCCACACTACTCGTAAGTCGTAACACCGTAAATGAAGAAGAAGATAGAGTTAAAGCCAGGCGTTACAAGCAGATTTTTAATACACATTCAGTTTGACTTCTGTTGCGATGCAAGAGTCTTGGAGTCAGTTAATTTTGGCTACTGTTAGCTACGCCATGTCAAATCGTATGCCAATAACACCCATAGTCATAAACACGACCAATGCCTAATCTACACATTATCAAATATATTTTACAAATTGGTTTGATGGACCTCAACTTGAAAATGTGAATTCTAAAACGGCTTGTTAGACATGTTTGATGAATATAAAGATTTTGTGATACTGGGTTTGACAAGCATATTATTTGAATAGAGGTTTTTTTGGTAAAAAAGTTTTCAACCTGTGCGCATCAAGAGAAAAATAAAATATTTAGCAGAACGACTATCAACAGGAATCGTATTTTTTTCTAAAGAAATCTATCGAAGGCGTTGAAAATTAAAAACGAAAAGTATAAATAATATACTTTTTCTTAAATTCCAAACATATTAAATACTTTCGGCAAAATTCATAAAAGCCCAAATCCTTTTTCTTTTTCTTTTGTTTATTGCATTCTGTTAAATGGGAAGCTGCTTTCAATACTTCTGCCATAGTCAAAATTCTAATAAGAATCGATGTTTGGCGAAATGTTTGACGAATTTGAATGCAGTGGCTTCAATCCATTTATCAAAAATATTTGATAATGTGAGCCTATTGGCCTATATTTTTCGATTTGTCGACACTATCATGACAGAATTACAGATGCTACAACAATTTTCGTTCGTTGAAATCCTGCGGTCACCCTATGGCCGCCACGTTTTTTGAAAAACCTCAACTCGCCCTGAATTTCAAACTGAATGTTTTTGAGCCCTATGGTTGACCTGGGTTCGCCCTCAACTCACCCTAGATTTTTGCTGGGGCGACTTGAGGGCTATGAAATGGTATGTATTTTTATTAAAATGACAGAAATGTGTACGATTTTCTGCCTTAGCGTTTTTTGATGTCTGGAAAGCTCAGTTTTTTTTTAAATCTGATAAGGTTGTCAAGGAAACCTGGGTCAACCTTGGGTAAAGTTCAACTAACGAACCAAATATTGGCAGCATTCTATAGCACATTCTCTATTAATGTTTTCTAAAAAAAAAAATTATTGGTTATCAAGGCATAAGGCGATGATCTACGTACACGGTACACAGCACTTAAATAAATGAAATTAATTGAGTGGCACAACGAAGCTATGGAAACCACAGGGCCTAACGCATTTCAAAGACCTACAATCTTATGCCGATTTCGATCGGCTAAGTAAGAAATCTCTTCATGGCAGAATGTAATTACTCTTTCTATGTAAAGCACAGTGCGAGTATTTAGAAAAATGGGAGAGGACTCAATAGGAGACAACGGTTCATTTTGCTTTTCAATTTTCGTGAATGGTATTGCAGAGAAAAAATAGAATCATGTAGAGCTCTCATTCAGCATATGCAGGTAGTGCAACTAAAATACTGACTGTATGTCCGAAGTTGAACTCAAGGTGAAACTGATGCACATTCCTAGTGAGGTGGGTGTGGCGGCTAAATTGTTTCCGGTATCCGATGTCTCCAGATGCTATCCCTGATGGATCCAGCATTCCAAATATCTTTAGGAGATCGCTTCAATGACTTCTACGTCGCTGCAGGAAGAGGAACCAAGAGACCCATCCAGCTACACGGACCTACAACAGCTTCTAACTGAACTAATTTTTTATCTCCGGCGAGGAAAACTTACCAGTTAATTAATTAAAAAGTGAGTAAATATTAGCCTATATACATATCTATGTAAAGATAATTAAAATTAATAAATCCCACCAACTTAAGGAAGCCTTTTTGTGTTCACAGATTTTAAAACAGAAAATGGCAGTCTAAGAACTTATAGTAGTATATATCAAATATTGTTAAACAAATAAACTTTTCAGTAATAACTTCCCTACATAGTATAAAACAAAGTCGCTTTCTCTGTCTATATGTCCCTATATTCTATGTATGCTTAGATTTTTAAAACTACGCAACGGATTGATGCGGTTTTTTTTAATGATTAGAGTGATTGAGAGAAAAGCCGAGAAATTTAAAGATTTTTAATTTGATGTCGTAACAAACATATTTTTCTGCGCTTACATTGCAAACGCTGGCTAAACCTTACGAGACAGATCAAATTTATTTACTAAGGATAACCCACAGTAACCATTTTTATCTTTTACATATTACAAAAAAATATGGGTTGTTTACCAAGCTATTTTAAACGATACAGTATTAATTCGTTATCCAATGGAATATATAAGATACGTTGTGCATTTCAGATAGATCCAAATTGCCCTTTACTGCATGTGATTTAAATGAATATTTTCGAAGGTATTATAGATTTAAAAATTGCGAGGTAAAAATGTAAAAATGTTGTGTATGAACTATGAATATAAGATAGCAGGAAATCTTCATGGTATAGGGAAAGGGGAATGGTTCTACTACAAAATTAAATTTTCACAGTTTTTTGTTTTTTTTTTTAGTAGGCTGACATGCTAAACATTACGCCACGGTCACCACATCTCTAATCAACCCGCAGCTGGAGCCTACCCCAAAAGTTAATACATTAAAAACTTCAAAATTTATGCAGAGTGAATATCAATAGCAGTAGGAGTATGTTTTTTTTAGAAAACTTCAGTCTTCATGCACCGTATCCAATACTTTATATATAAACCAAGTTATTTTAATCTAAAAAGTCAGCCTTCGTTACGGAAATGTGCGTAAAAAATGGACGGGGAAGGAAAATATGAGAAGATTTAATGACCATCATTTTCAATAAAATGCATTTTTCATTCGTTCTAAGATTTATTTCGAAAACACTGACCACATTAGTGATTCTTTTTAATTATGCTTGTCGTGTATAATTTTGTAACAATACCAACGTAAAGAAATAAAAAATCTCCAGCAAAGATATCATACTCATTCCAATGAAGAGACTGAATGAACTCCCCAAGTTACCTAAAGAAATACGAAACTTTACCTATTTACATTACCAAAGTACCAATAACTTACCAACTAAGGTTATAACGTCTGACAAAGTATCTCTGCGCAGCCTTCTGTACACTTGAGAGTGCATAAATACGTGCAAGACCGTGTTATTCTCTCGAATGCCTTGGCTGTTACAATGGAAAACGGAGCACATTTTTTTACAAAAAAAAATTAATAATTAAAGAAATTTTTACTATAAACAAGGCAATATCTCAATCATTAAACTAAATTTTGTTCACCTGGGGCCGATTTACCGCACACGTAATCGAGTAATATTTGACTGAATTATGTGTTTTTGGCATTACTTCCCGTGTCATCGACCACTTTAGTACTACAATTTTACATTCTTTCATTAGTATTTGAACGAATTAAAGTCGATAAATGAACAGAAGACTAATATTGTGTAATAGAGCGAATTTTGAAAGAAAAATATTACTCACTCACTCGATCACTGATGCGGTAATTCCACCCCAGATCAATTACTTGTATAAAAAAAATCATTTAAAAAATCCACTCAAATTAGACCACTAGGCTAAATGTTCCATACTTTTTTGGTTTTGTATGCCCTGGCACGTATGTAGCCATGCGATTCTGGACATCAGTTGATATATTTCTAAAATTAATCAGTTAATTGACATTTGGCTTTGATGGCGGCCAAGGATAAAAAATATTCTACTGTAAAATTAACATTTCCTTTCCAAGTGGTCAGGAAATAGTAACGCTGATATGGTTGATACCACTAAACCAATTCCAATGACAAGCTAACAAGTTTATAGAACATTGAAATATATCTGACGTCCATGATGGGGAACTCAGACTTTAAAGCACTATTACGGCTGGCGAATTGAATGTTCGACAATTTCATCAACTACCCTCATAGCAATCTTACTGAACGCTTAGTTATTGTTACCCAAAACACTGAAAGCTGCTTATTGATTATATCGGTTTAAGCTAGGTTCGTTCGAGTCCAGTCGAACGCTCGATTTGCCAAACGTAGTAGAGATTTTATTTCGTGTATTAATGTTTATCATAAATAAAAATCTGATAGTCTCTGATTAAATGCCACACAATCCGACCTTGTCTCTTCAACTTACTAGAAAGAATCAGATGATTCTATTTTAGTCTGCAATTGGGCCCACGTTAACTTCACATCATATTGAACACTCTGGCAGCTGTTTGGACAGTAGCATGCGCTGGTAGTTTCTATTGTTTTGTTTCTATCTACTTTTTTATCTATGGGATGAAAATGAAATTATTTTTCAACAACTATGTTACCCCATCCAAATCATCATTACCCAAATAATTATAAGTGTTAGATAAGCGTGGTAGGGTTAGGAAATCACAAACTTTTTTCTTGGAATCCTTGGTTATATATAAGAATGGTACACAATTGCAGGCATCATAAGTTTTTATCACCCGGCATTCGAATTCACAGTTTTCACTGTTGTAAACCTGAAAGAAACGCATTTTATGCTCATGGGGCATGAAACATTGCCGATCTTCAATAGAGAGAGCCTTAAATGATTCAGAACAAGTAATTTCGGTTGGTTGCACCGCGGCAAAAGTTTCACGATTCATTTGAATTGAGTTCCAGGACATTGATCTGTGTGGAAAGTCATAGTTCTGATGAACTATAAGCTCGTATTCCAATGACGAAAACTGATCCATGCTGCCTTGGTTGGATTTGGCGTCGTTCAAAATAACCGACAAACCACCTTCCGGTCCAAACATTCTTGCTCGATACTTGAGAAATTTTACCCTTGAATCAAAATACAGTTATATATGAAGGCACTGCGAACAGTAGCAATCCTTACCCCTTATCAATGATGTTGAATGAACAACAATATCCGGCATAGGTTCTCGCTGATAGAAATATATCACTACAGTTAACGACCTTTAATCGGAACCGACAACGGTACATCATGTCCTTGCAGTTCCAGCTAATGAGTTTAAAAATGTCTGCTGTTGTCAAGTTATTAGCATCAGCAGTAGCTTGTAGGATTTCTAGCTTTCGCTCGTCATAAGTTCTTATCTTAAACACAAAAGCGTACGTCTGATCGAGGGCATTTATTGCTTCATCCAGGCTAACGTTTTTAGGTAGGGTCCTTAAATCGGAAAAAATATGTTCAAAGCAAAACATGAAAATGATAAAACGAGTATCAACATAAAAATAAAACATTGGAGACTTTTCTGTACTAAAGTTATGTCAGTGTTTTCCGACATTTTCAAAACGCGTAAAAGCTGTTTTCTCCGCTTTCGTTGTTCTAAAGACTGTCAGCTTTTAAAATACTCACAATTTTTCAAAGAATTTTCTTGCCTGAGGCAAGTTGTACATGGTTGGGGGACAAATGGTTACAGCTGGGAACATGAGGTTAGGCAAAGGAGTATGATCACTCTCGATGTTCATTCTTATTGGGTTGCTTGAAAACTCCTTATAGAACACAATGAACATGGCATAAGCACAGCAAAACATTACTACCACAAACACCATCCAAAGAAACCTAGAAGTACAAAAAAAAGTTTAAACACAGAAATAAAGCCCTGGTTGTGTGCATTAGGTACACCTACTTTCCAAAACGATTACTTTCAGAATCGTGGAAGTATTTGATTCCATGGATGCTACTTATTTCACAAAATTGTTTAAAAGTCTTTGAAAAAGCCCGTTTAAAACGTCCAAATTTTTGAAAAACTACAAATTCACTTGCAGCAATGGCCATGTTGGTTCTGATTTGAAAAAATCGAACCAGAGACGTCTTAAGTTGATACGGGGCTGGTTCATTCACTTAAAAGTAATTTGTCAACATTTATATGCCCATCTAATGAAGACATAATTTGACAAATGAGCAGCTCGAAATTACATTTACAGTTAGATTATTTAGTGTAGTTAACCCTGTAGTTGATAGTTGGGGATGTCAACCCACAATCAATCAAGTCACATTTAGTAATGTTTTTATTTAATTTACATACATATCTGTATAATCAATTGAAACTTCTAAAATTATAACTGTAATTTGACTATTGATTTCGTTTAAAGAAAATTAGTCTCATTATCCGATACCAATCCTTCTATTTCAGATTTTCTCACACTTTAGAGTAAGCATTCATTTTTAATGGAACCAGGACTACTTTAATGGAACCAGACTACTTACCTTTTCTTCCAACTATGAAGCCATTTCTTCACATGCCCTCACAATCACAAGTCACAAATAAATATCGGATCGTAAAGAGTTAATTATTCAATTACTGCAAATGACAGGTGGCAATAAGGAGTGTCCTTAACTAGGTGTATCAATAATCAATATGTGTGTGTGAATCAAGTTTCAGTGGTTTTTCGAGTTTCCCATCCAGTTGAAATATAGGATATATTCCATAAAAGTCAGAGAATTTTTGAAATCGGTCCAGTATTTTGTAAGTTTCTGGTTGTTTCCACGTTCTCATGCCTTTCCCGTAGGAATATGGGGATAAAATATAGGCATTATATATGTATAGAAAGAAACAAACAAATCTTTCCTCCATATAATAGTGTTGTACCCGTGCCGTGATGGTTAGCATGTCTGCCTATTAATCGGGTTGTTCGTGGTTCAGATCCCAAAAGAAGGAAATATGTTTTTCAAGGGCATTGCCTTTTGTGCGGAATATGCAAGTCCTCCGATGATAAATTCATTGCTATAAAAAGCGCTTTCTCACTTAGCCGTTCGGAATTGGCAGAAAAATATGGGTTAACTCCATTGACAAAGGCATTGGTTGTGAGAAATGTGCTAGGTCCCACCGGGACCGTCCGGGTTCCTCGCTCTGTTCCGCCACCCAATTATATTTTTTATTTTTTATTTTTAAATATATAGTAGTGTTAAGATAAATATTAACACAAAACTGGGCCATGAGCATTATGCGGACACTTATTTGGCATCCGTTCATTGAAAACTGGTGGGAGGAGTTATTTTCCTTTCAGTCTGAATTCATTTTTATGTTAACAGCACTTTCAACCAAGACTTTTTAACAAAAAGACGGTTTGAGAATGCTCCCGAACCCTTCTGGGTGCTTATTTTCGGACAATGGAAAGTGACAAGAACACCCCTAAATATTCGTCCCACGTTGCTCTCATTATTTATAGCCTTGTTTAGGTAAAATTGCCATAAACACCTGCGCTAAACTAAAGACTGCCCGAAAGCTTCAAGTTTCCCGTTTCCGCTTCCATTCCCGTTACTGTGGGAGTGTTTGAATGAATAACAGGAAATGTGAAGAACAATGTAACATTCTTATTGTAATGCACACCCAACCTTTAATACCAAATTCCTAATCGAAAACGTTCAACCGAAAACATAAGTGGCAACTCTATAAGGTACATCTAATGATAGGCGTTGCTTGTAAGTCAGTGTGTGTGAGTGTAGAAATATACCAGAAGGGGAAATGGTTGACAGCAAATGTGGAGACCATGTGGAACAAACTGGAATACTCTAGATGTATTGTTGATCTATATAAATAGACCGCCACGCCGAGGCAACCAGAGGTCAGTTTTGATTAAAGAGTGATAAAGTTAAGAGTGAGTTGTTGTTTACAAGTGATAGTCCAAAAGTTGAGTTGAATCGAATAAAGTATAGATACTGAATAAAAGTGGTAGAATTAAATTGAAAGATAAAGTTTCATTTTTTGCGAACTAAGCGCACGTTACATTATTTTAAAATCAAAAACTACTGAACCAATATGAACTATCGGTTCAGAAGCTTTTGTGTCCCGTAAAAGGGATGAAATACAGTTTACATTATTGAACGACAATGTATCGTACTAATGTAGAAAGAATTTTTGAGATCGATCCGTTCCCGTTCATATGGAGATATAGGAATGAAATAATGTCTCCGCATTGAAGGACAATACAGCATTCTGATGTTGAAAGAATTTTCAAAAAATCGGTCAGGTAGTTTTAAAGGTCCGTTCTCGATTAAGTTCTCTTGGAAATATGGAGATGGAAAAATAGTTGTTAATCTATTCCCACACCGTATAAAATTTTATCAAAATCGGTCAAGCCGCTGCGGAATATTATAAATACGCTTACACTGACAAGAGAATTTTATATTTACCTACCTACATATAAATTGAAGATCATATTCAATGCTATCACTCTTCGAGGTAGGATTGCCTGTTCTTTTTAAATCACTTGTGAACCTTGTTTGCCAAAAATATTTCTTTTATTTATTGCATATTTTCAAACAAATATCCCGGAACCAATACCAGGTCCCCACAAACATTGATCACTATAATAGCGAAAAAAAAGTAGGTTTTCACTGATAACATTGAGCTACCCATTTTTTAAAGAACCACATGTCTGAAGTTTGAAAGCAACGAAAAAAAATTTTGTTTAGGATTGAATTTGGTTTATCTTGAGAACCACAAAAGCTCTTACAATATCCTGTATGTGACCCAACATATTTCAATAAAATATATCAGCAAATGGCTTTTTATTTACACTAATAAAATGCAAATGTTCAATTATTTAGTCAATGATAATTTTATGTAAAGTAATTCTCTTATATTATATTTCTCTTGTATAATTCTGAAATAGTACCAACGAAAAGAAATACAAAATCTCCAACAAAGATATCATACTCATTCCAATGAACAGACTGAATGAACTTCCCAAGTTTCCTTGAAAAAATTTCAAAGTATTAGCTGTGTACATTAACAAAAATAATAAATAAGCCACGACTTACCAATTAAGGTTATAATGTCTGACAAAGTGTCTCTCTGCAACCTTCTGTATACCTGCGAGTGCATATATACATGCAAAACCGTGTTATTTTCCCGAATGCCATGGCTGTTTTGATGGAAAAAAGTACATTTATTATTTTTTTATACTTGGCCAAATTTAAACCAAATCTGTAAAAATCAATTGAAACATGGCCTCAACTGAAACTGTCTGTCATAAACGATTTAAGCTTTGTGTCATAAGTTATGTGAAATAAAAAACAGGCAAAGTGTCATCTTACGCATCACACTTCCTTGATATAAACTTTACATTTGAATGTCACACAGTCAATGCTAAGCTCGTCTTTTCAACTTACTAGAAAGGATCAAATGATTCTATTTTAGTCTGCAATTGAGCCCATGTTATCTGTACATCATATTCAATACTCTGGCAGCTGTTTGGGCAGTAACATACACTGGTTGTTTCTATAGTCCTGTTTCTATCTATTTTACTCTCTGTTGGCAAATTTTGAGAGAAGGGCAAGAAAATATTGTTGTTCCTTTAATAAACCCACTAACATCATAATTACCCAAATAACTAAATGTCTTATACAAGCGTGGTAAAGTTAGAAAATCACAAACTTTTGCCTTTGAGCCTTGAGGTATATACAGAAAAGGAATACAATTGCAGGCATCAAAAGTCTTCATCGCAAGGCATTCAAACTCACAGTTGGCAGTGTTGTAGATCTGAAAAAGGCGCATTTTGTGCTCATGAGGCATGAAACACTGTCGGTCTTTAAAAGGAAGAGCTTTAAATGCATCCGAACACGTTATCTCGAGTGGTTTGATCGCAGCGAATGTTTCACGATTCATTGGAATCGAGTTCGAGACCATTGTTCTGTGTGGAAAGTCGTAATTTTGATGAACAATTAGCTCGTATTCAGATGATGAAAACTTATCCATGCTGCCTTGGTTCAATTTGGCATCCTTCAAAATAATCGACAAACCGCCTTCTGGTCCAAACATCAAAGCTCGATATTTAAGAAATTTTATCCTTTAATTAAATAAAACTACTGTGTAACAGATTACGAACAGTAAACCATTTCTTACCCATTATCGACTATGTTAAAAGAACAGCAATACCCAGTATAAGCTCTCGCTGATATGAATATGTCACTACAATTAATGACTTTTAATCGAAACCGACACCGGTACATCAAATCCATGCAATTCCAACTGATAAGTTTGAAAATGTCTGCTGTCGTCAAGTTGTTTATATCAGCTGTGACTTGCAGTATCTCTAGCTTACGCTCGTCATACGCTCTTATCTTGCCTATGAAAGCATATGCTTGGTCGAGGGCATTAACTGCTTCTTCAAGACTTACGTTTTTAGGAAGGGTCCTGGAATTACAAACAATACGTTCAACTTTAATATAAGGTTCGTTCGTGAGGCCAATCACTATAACTAGTATTGAACCTACCAATCATTAAAAAGATACTCACAATTTTTCAAAGACCTTTCTTGCCTGTGGCAAGTTGTACATGGTTGGGGGACAAATAGTTACAGCTGGGAACATGAGGTTTGATAAAGGAGTATGATCACTCTCGATGTTCATTCTTATTGGGTTGCTTGAAAACTCCTTATAGAACACAATGAACATGGCATAAGCACAGCAAAACATTACTACCACAAACACCATCCAAAGAAACCTAGAAGTACAAAAAAAGGTTTAAACACAGAAATAAAGCCCTGGTTGTGTGCATTACTTTCCAAAACGATTACTTTCAGAATCGTGGAAGTATTTGATTCCATGGATGCTACTTATCTCACAAAATTGTTTAAAAGTTTTCGAAAAAGCTCGTTTGAATCGTCCAAATTTTTTAAAAACCTTTAACTCACTTGCAGCAACAAAAACAGCCATATTGTTGCAGGACTTGGAATATGAATAAATATGTCCTCTCGAAACGTTGTTAGATTTATAAAGGACTTGAATAGCGCTCGTTCACTTTAAAAGTAATTTGTCAATTTTTGCCTGCCCATCTCATTATGAGTAAATATACGTGTAATTTTCCAAATGTGTCGCTTTTAATGATATTAGATGTACGCTTACACTCAATTAGATATGAACTATGGCGATTACTTTCGTTACAGCTGTAATTTACTTTGAAATTGAATAGTAAATATATTTATGGGAGTTTACATCAAACTTTTACTTTCTGTCGACCTTCTGTTTTGGTGCATGTATGATTAATACATGCACCAAAACGGAACCATGCCGTGTTTTGCTTTTTATGTAGCAAAAGGTCGTTGGTTAAACAACAGTATCCATATGTATAAAATATTTAAAAAACCAAAAATTCCAGAATGTTTCGAAATAACGCAATCATGCTTGAATATTCATCTAGAGGTCTAAAATAAAAACTTGCACACATAGGCCAGAACTTTAGAATTGTGGCTTAACTCTTCGGCTTGTTTGTTACAGACCTGGCTCATTCTTGACTCAAAGCGTTTCTTTGAGAAATAGTCAAAACCGGATCGATGTCCTACTAATTCATACCAGCTTCCATCGTATATCGCCAGATCATATCGAGGCGATAGCTACAGAATAGGGGCCCATTTTTTTATTTTTTGCAACGCAGGCGCAGGGGGTTGGTTATCGGGGAAAGTTGGGTCCACATGGCTAAAACTAACCAGACGAAGATGTTATAAATATAACAAATCAATGACTGTGGCATCTAATAACAGCAAATGACAGACTAACGAATTGTAAAATTAACAATCTTAATAGTCAAGCTTTACTATGAGGAATAATAGTTGATAAATACATAAATAGGCACATCAGAGCCCTAGATACTAAAGCGTTTCTCACAATCATACCTTTTGAGGAATGAAGGGGACCTACAATTGTGTAACCGAACGAGAAAGCGCGTTTCATGGCCATGAAATAACCATCGGAGGGCCAACTTCATGTGATATCCCTGTTTTTTGTGGGAATTCTAAAGCCATGGGTACCGCAATAATAGGTCTGTTCGTTGAACTTTCCCCAGGGTTGACCCGGGTTTTCTTGACAACCCTATGAGTTGTCAAAAAAACCTGGGTTTTCCAGTCCTCAAAAAACGCTAAACCACAAACCACTACACATCCCTGTCATTAAAAAAAATACATGCTATTTGACAGCCCTCAAATCGCCACAGCAAAAAGCTGTGGCGAGTTGGGGGAAAACCTATGGCAAACCTATGGCTCAAAAAACACTCAATTAGACATTCAGGGTGAATTTAGGTTTCTCAAAAAACGCTTTGTGGCGACCCTAGGGCAACCCCAGGGCTTCATCGGACAAACCTTATGCATAATGGATACGACAATTTTGAATCGCAATCCCAAAGTAAAACGCGCCCCACCACGATAACCGTAAAGTTATTCATCAGCCGTTACGAACTCATTTGGTTTGTAATTTTTGAACAAGTTAGATGGCATCCTTATCTGTGTATCATGAACTGTCAATAGATGCTTGAATCGATGGACTTATGGAAACTAAACTTCCATAATTCAGGCATTATATGTTCGTTGACTATTAAACTCCACAGTTAAACAATACTCCAAGAAATTCGTCAAATTCTTTCGTAAATTTTTCAAATATTTTTTTTGATTTTGTTTTGTTTGTCTGTTTTGTTATAGGCGTCCATTATCTTCAAACCATTTCTAATGATTTCTCGTGAAATAATGTCACAAATTTTTTTTATTTTTTCTGTCTTTTGAAACCAAGTCAAGGAAAGCCCCCTTTAGAATCAAATGGAGGAACATAATATTGAACTTGTCAATCTACCAATTGTTTAGTCATTTACAAAAATCTTTGAATGGTTTCCTACTTGAGAGTATAAAAACTGCAGGTAACCCGGTCGCTCTTTTGTGTACCTATGAAAAGTGCTCTTTAGCTTTGTTATGAAATTCTATTTCTACTTGACTGTTTTCGTCTTAAATTATGAATTTTATTTATTTATATTATTTAGAACCATAAACCACACCTAAAACCCACACATGCCAAAAAGCTTTCTAACTCTAGCAATAGATAAGGATTTTTCTTATTATAGGTGCCTTCAGCAGCCATCAGCAGAAAAAATACATTTTATTAATTTTTTACTGTTTTTATGGGGACTACAGTTGGTATAAACAGTAGCTTAAGTTTACATGACTCTATACTCAAAGCGGTTTTTATAATATTCACAAAATAAACTACATGTATGTTTGTATGTAGTTGAACTTTTGGAAAGTTAATTTGTAGAATGTGATATTTTATTTTAACTAATTATACTTATAAATCACAATCAAGCTTATCTCTTCGTAGCCTATGAGTAAATTTCATCAAAAAACGTTCCATCTGTCATGTAGACCAGTTGCGTTCAGTAGATAACTGCTTATAGGAATGTTGTTGCCTTCTTATGTTTATATTCGGTTCGTTAGTTGAACTTGTAAATGAACAAACGTCACGGACACGCCTAGTATTGTATAAATCTAATGCCACATTCCATTTGACGAAAAGAAACGTCCAGGAGCGCTCGGAGGCAAGTATTCAGTCCTATCACAGTTTCCATCGTAGAAAACTTCCACACGGAAAGCTAAGTTACGAACTACGAAAATTTGTGATCACAAAATCCGAATGGAATCGAAGAAAGCATTTCCAGTTGCCACACTAATGGCGCTTTCCATTGGTTTCACTCGGGGAAGCACTCATTTTAAAAACCAATGGAACACCCAAAATTGTTTCTAATCAGTTTAACGTAATTTCCTTCGTGTGAGTGAAACACCTATGGCTCTTAAAAAATATTCCTTGAAGAAACATTTCATTTTGACATTTGAGTAACATGTGTTAGTGCTTCTGAGTCGATTCTCACTTCGAATCGAGAAGCGGCTGTCACTCCTCAGAATCATGAGGAGAGATCTTTTTGCACCAATGGAACGGTTTGAGAATGCTTCTGGACGCTCCTGGACGGTTCTTTTCGTCCAATGGAAAGTGCCATAAATACCACCATGATGGTTATCGAAATCAGCTGTTTTACGCCAAATGTGCAAGATCATTCACATTTTTCTGCAAAACAGAACTTCTTTCGTATATAAAGACGACGATTTTACATTCCACTTGGATTCGGTTATACCGAATCTACGAATTTTGAAATTCGTTCCACTCTGAATGGATTTTGTGATAGCTACATAGGGAAACTATCACTTTTTTCGATAACGATGGAATCTGTGATAGGGCAGATTAAAACTTTTATAGTGCCGCATCCACTCAAATTTCCATTATATAATGATAAATAGGGTGGCGCAAATAGAGCAAGGAGCACCAGAGTCTAGCGCATTTCTCACAATCATGCCTTGTGAGGGAATGGAGGGGACCTACAATTTTCTGCCGGTTCCGAACGGCTAATTGAAAAAGCGTTTTTCATGGCAATGAATCTACTAACGGAGGACTTGCCAATTCATCGCTAAAGGCGATACCCGTGGGGAAACTTGTACTTACTACATATGTTAAGTTAAATACATGCTTTTAGTTAAAGGCTTTATATTTTGTAAGGACAAAACACAATATAATTTGCTTAGCCGCTTTTATGGTGATAACATATATAGGTTTTGGTATATTTTTACTTTAAGCTTGCCTGACGTAATTTTGCAACAAGACCAATGTAAAGAAATACAAAATCTCAAGCAAAGATATTATACTCATTCCAACGAAGAGACCGAACGCACTGCCCAAGTTTCCTTTGAAATGAAATACAAAAAAAAACTAGCCAAGATGAAAAGAAATTGAAAAATAAATAACCACTTACCAAATAAAGTGATAATGTTTGATAAAGTGTCTCTGCGCAACCTTCTGTATACCTGAGAGTGCATAAATATGTGCAAAACCGTATTATTTTCTCGTATTCCATGGCTGTTTAGATGGAAAACGGAATATTAGTAAATGTGTTAATATTATTATATATTATTAATTTAATATTATTATTATTATTGTTAATATTACTAGGCAATGAATTCAATGACTTTAGTATATCAAATCTGTTCTACTAAAAACAATGAAAACATGTCCTTGAATCGGACCACAAGAGACTTGACTGTCTATCTTTTATCTTGTTTGCTAGGCCATATGACATATGGCCATATTTCGAACAAATTTTCAAAAACCATAAACCACTTTAAAAAGATACACAGTCCCATCTAATTTTTCAACATACTAGAAAGGATCAGATGATTCTACTTTAGTCTGCAGTTGGGCCCAGGTTATCGTGACATCATATTCCACGCTCTGGCAGCTGTTTGGACAGTAGCATGGACTGGAAGTTTCTATCGTTTTATTTCGGTCTGTTGTTTTATCTGTGGGTGATTCAAATGAGCAAAAGAAAAATTGTAAGAACTAATTTTTTCTGTATAAACCGACCTTCATCATCATTACCCAAATAGTTATATATGTTATACAGGCATGGTACGGTTACAAAATCACAAACTTTTGTCTTTGAGTCGTTAGTTTTATACAAAAAATGAACACAATTACATGCATCATAAGTTTTTATCACTCGGCATTCAAACTCGCAGTTGTCACTGTTGTAAACCTGAAAATATCGCATATTATGTTCTTCGGGCATGAGACACTGTCGATCTTCTATAGAAAGAGCCTTAAATTCATCCGAACAAGTTATTTCTGTAGGCTGGACCACGGCGAAAATTTCACGATTCATTACGATCGAGTTTGAGGCCATTGTTCTGTGTGGAAAATCATTATTTTGATGGACGATGAGCTCATATTCCATTGACGAAAACTGATCCAATCTGCCTTGGTTGGTTTTGGCGTCCTTCAAAATAACCGACAAGCCACCTTCTGGTCCAAACATTAAGGCTCGGTATTTAAGAAATTTAGCCCTTTGATTTAAGTAATTAAGAGTTGAAAGAGTTAACATTTGCAATTCTTACCCATCGCCATTGATGTTAAAAGAACAACAATATCCAGCATGGGCTCTCGCTAATATAAATATGTCACTACAATTAACGATTTTTAATCGAAAACGACATCGATACATCAAATCCGAGCATTTCCAACTAATCAGTTTGAAAAAGTCGCCTGTCGTCAGTTTGTTGGCATCAGCTGCGGCTTGCAGAATCGCAAGTTTACGCTTGTCAAAAACTCTTGACTTACCACCAATAACAACGTATGTCTGGTCAAGGGCATTAAGTACTTCATCCAGACTCAAGTTTTTAGGAATGGTCCTTAAAGTATTCAATAAGAAAAACTTCTGAAGACCCTTTATTTATGTATGTATCTCTAAGAGAGTATAAGCCTGCTTTGCTCGTCCTGGATCCACAAAAAATAATTTTTTTTTAAATCCTGAAACAAATATGCTAAGCAAACAGTCCCAAAATGCAAACACAAAAATCCCGGCTTAGCAGACTATTCCAAGCATCATTTAAATGTTAAAGTTATGTTTTGCAGCTAACTTACAAAGAAGTTTGGCTTCTTGTTCAGGAATTCCCTCATACTTACAACTTTTCGAAGACCTTCCTGGCTTGAGGCAGATTGTACAAAGTTGGAGGACATATAGTTACAGCTGGGAACATGAGATTTGATAAAGGAGTATGGTCACTTTCGATGTTCATTCTGATTGGGTTACTTGAAAATTCATCATAAAACACGATGACCATTGCAATAGCACAGATAAACATTATTACAACAATAACCATCCAAAGGAACCTTGAAGTACAACACAGCAAATTAAAAACACAATCTACATATTAATGCTATTTATGTACTTTCCAAAACGATTACTTTCAGAGTCGTGAAAGTATTTGATTCCATGGATGCTACTTATCTCACAGAATTGTTTAAAAGTTTTCGAAAAAGCTCGTTTGAATCGTCCAAATTTTTGAAAAACTACCAATTCATTATCAGCAACAGCCATGTTTTCAGAGCTTAAGATAGTAAGAAATCAACTGTGAGACGACTAAAACTTATAACGCACTTGTAAACAGTGTTAGTTCACTTAAAAGGTCATTTATCAATTTTTGTCAGCCTATGTAATTATGCGGCTTTCACATACAATTTACCGGATATGTAGCTCAAATGATATTAATGTACAAGTAATCAATTTTATTATTTCATTATAGTTACTACGTTCACTTAAGTTGGAATTGATTTTGAAATCACATACATGGTAAGGTAAGCTTACTTTGTAATCATTCTTCTTGAGCTTATACATAGATTAAACATTGTCCTCGTAAAGTAAAACTTTTATATTCCTTCGATCTCACATCGAAGCAAATAAAAATCAGTCCCTTAACAGTTTATACGCCGTAAGTTCTCCATCATTACACTCATACGAGTATGGACAGCAAAAGTTTCTTTAGACTAAATTCAAAACAACGTTGCAACTAGGAACCTTCGCCTCTACGTCGATGCCACGTCAGGTCAAATCGGACTAGTGATCGTAGTGACTGAAATGAAAAGGCCGCTTCAACAACAGTAGCGCCTTATTAGTTAAGTAAAATAAGAATTGAGAAAAAGTTAAAAATAAACTTCAGTTCGTTCTGTATATATGTATTTGTTTTATATGTAAATGAAATAAAATTTAAAAATTACGTTAAGTTAGCCTCAGTATTTTCTTTTACTTTTTTTTATTTAATAAATAATTTATATTTATATTTAGTAACAAAACAAGTTGTACACACAGATTTGAATAGAAATTCATATTTTGTTTTTTTATTTATTCTTTTTTGTTTACTTTTAAAATATAAAAAAAAGGTACATATATTTAAGAAAAATCATTGATTTTTAATGTTGAAATTAAAGCTTAAAATTCTTTCATGTATAAATATCTTCCTCGAAGTCACTATACATATCACCTTTTCTTGTTTGTTCATATCCAATTTTAAGTAAAGATTTACGATTGTATATTCAAGCAAACATAAAGTACAATAATGATAAAATCTAAAATACACAAGCTTAGGAATGGTAAGCTTTATTTAATGACAGCAACACTAACTTTTTAAAGTCTCTTACTTTTTTTCTGCCCTCAATGTTGGGTACTTTGTGCCATTGAACCTTAAAATGGGATTGGGTATACAATTTTATTTCATAATTTTTGAATTTCTCTTGGTTTTGTTTTATTGTTTTAACTAATTTTGTAAATATTACAATTAACAGATTTTACCATCTACCATTTAACTAGGATGTAGTACCATTTTTGGTATTCACAGTTTTGTCTTGCTCAGCTCAAAGCATTTTATCTTTTGGGTTCCCCTGAGAAGGAGTAGGTGGTGGTGGAATTGTTGGAGGGAGTGTTGATGAAATACCTGTGGGTGTTTGTTGTAAGAGTTTGTCCTTTTGGTTTTCAGCTGCTTTTGAACCAACTTCAGCATCTGTTTCTTCTTTTTCCGTCTTAGTGAACTACAAAAGAGAAAACAAATGAGTTGTGCTTTTTTAAAAACTCAACTTCTACTGTCTTACCTTGTCAACAAGTATGTTCTTATCATCGGCATTCATGTCTTTAGCTTTATCTTCAAGCAGAGGTGCCATGTCCTGGATTTCTTCCGCAACTCTCATAGCATTATCTGCTTCTTTGATGCTTTTCGCGATAGCTTTTTCAACTTTTACTTCAGCTTCAATTATTTCTTCCTTGTCGATTAGATCGAGGAGCTCTTCAACTTGTTTCTCACTGAGCTTCACGTTTTCTCTGCCAATTTCTTCCATGACCTAAAGAATATGAACGGCAATAAGTAATCCGTAATTAAAGAAAAGATTTTGTTTTTCATAGTATTCGAATATGGGTTCTGCTAAGTGTAAACACGATTGCCTCCAAAAGTTACTGTTTTTCCGGTAGCGAGAATACGGAAATCACACCCCAATATTTTTTTTTTTAATGAAATTACTTATTATTTAATTCTATTAAATAAAAATTATTCACTCGAGACTCTTAAAGAAAAACAACGATGATGAGGAAGTGAACGGACTCCAGTGACATTATTTTACGAAAAGTAATTCCACAACACGTTGAACCAAATCGACAAGTTTTATTTTTATGTAATTAAATTAATAAAGAATGCCACAAAAATCTCTTAATTTCCGAACATAAAATTAGAAATCACTTTCTGAAGCAGATTGGCTGCTCTTAAAAGATTTGCCAATCCCTCACGGATGGCGATACCCGCTTAAAAACAATTGCGTGTTTCTAAAAAACCAAGCCCTGAATTCCAAAGTAGCTCTTAAGTAGTTGCCAGTTGAATAATAAATAATAAACACTTAGGCCTCAAGGGCCCATTGTGATACCACAGAGATCAGCAAGTTAATCACCTACTGATCTCAAAAACCCGATGTAAGATTGACGAGTTGATCACTTATTAATCTTCCATTACGGGACTAGCCGGTTAATCACCTGCCAGTCGAACCACGCGGAACTTTTAATGTATTTCGAAAGACTTTTAGGGTCTATGTAAGCTAAGTCACTAGTATCATCGAAGAAGAATTCACCGAGATGAGTTTTCCTCCTTTGAAGTAGTGCAGGGCATGAGCAAAGAAGGTGTTGAACGGTTTCTTCCTCCTCGTCGTCCATGCAGCTTCTGCAGAAATCATTGGAAAACATACCAAGTCTTTTGGCGTGTCTCCCTATTAGACAGTGTCCCGTAAGAACATCTATGGTAGAACCTAGATACAGGCGGTTCAAGGCTATCAAACTCTTCGACCGTTTTGAGTCTACACACGGCCAAACTTTTTTGGTTGCAAGGCAGTTGTTACTCTCAGTCCATCTAGTGTTTGTTATCCTTGAAGCGTCTTGTCTAAGTAGGAGTTTGCATGAAGCGATAGGTACACCTGTGTTGTTCCATTCTGAGCGTAGGGAAGTGATCGTGCCCTTTTTGGCTAGTTCGTCTGCCATACAGTTGCCTGGTATGTCCCTGTGCCCTGGCACCCATGAAAGGTGAATGTTAAACTGATTTGACATCTCCCTCAGAGACATCTGACAATTTTGGACCGTGATGGATTTTGTAGAGACAGAGGCAAGAGATTTAAGGGCAGCTTGGCTATCTGAGTAGATTCGAACATCCGTGGAGGATATGACGTTTTCTTTGAGTCTCCTTAATCGCCAGAATTTCCGCTTGGAACACACTACAATGATCGAGTAGGCGGAAGAAAAGACTGAGTTTCAGTTTTTCTGAGTAGATTCCACTTCCCACACCTTCGCTGGTTTTTGAACCATCGGTGTAAAAATGTATTGCTTTATTTTCCAAAAGAGTGCCATTTTCCCAAGCTTCTCTTGAAGGTATGGTTACTTGGAAATTATTGTCAAACACCAACTTGGGGGTGGTGTAGTCGGATCGATTTGGTAAGAATCTGAAGTTATTTGTTCCGAAGACAAAAGCATATGAATTACGTGCACTCAGATTTCTTTGTTTTTATGTGAAATGCACCAACTCACGTCACAATGCCCAGAGCTGCATAAGCTCAACCGACTAAACAATCTACGTTAATGCACCAAAGAGGCAACTTATTCAGCAAATTTTAAAAAAGAGTTCGGAACACTATTTCATGAACTTAGCAGAAAACTATTTCCTCGCGGCCATTGCTTTGGATGTTAAAAACTCAGAATGGAGAAATTTGTTTTCACTTCCAAGTGAAAATAGCCTTTGCATTGGCTGAGATTTAAACCATGTTGAGAATAAAGTCGAACAAGATCTGATGTGGAAAAGATACATTCCATACTCATGCTTTGCATGAATAAATCTCTCCTGTCTATTCATGCTGCACGAAAAAAAGATTGTGGTAAAAATAAGCTGAAAAAGAAGCTCTTTAAATCAGTCCTCTATGGAGAGGAGATATATCTTGCACAAGTTGGTGCTCGTTCAGTCAAACATTGCCAATCGCAGCTGTAGTCAAGTGTTTGAGTGGTATTCACATATTTAAAAAACAGTTTTCGCTAGTTTGAATGTTATCTTAAAAAAAACGTTTAAATGTTTTCTTACCTTAAGAACCTCATTGGCGCTTATTGTACCATCACGATCTGCATCGATTTTACTCAATACCTTCTCTATCGTTTGCAATTTCGCTTCATCGGACGTTTTTTGCATCTAAGCATAAAAAAAGAAAAACATAAATATAATTTTAAACAATGGATTATTGATTTCTGGTGTACCAATTTTATAGCATTAACCAGCTCATCGATTCGAACAAGTGCTTCTGGTTTCAATGTTTGTGTGGATGATCCTTCTGCAGGTGAACCGTCTTTTTGAATTTGTTTGCCTTTTTCTTCAAGATCGTTTAGCACCTTATCCAATTGGCCAATCATGTTATTGACTTTCTTGAACAGAATCTTTGCACCACGACTCTCTCGAACAGCTTCCTTAAGTTCAGTTGTTGTGATCTAGTTTGCCAGAAGAAGTTAGTAAAAATATTAAGGAAAAAAAAAGTAAATAGAATAACCTCATGGAGTTCTTCAAGATCTTCTTTGTAGTCAGCAATCTCCTCCTTAAGATCTTTGATTGTTTCCTTCTCCACCAACAACTGTTCATTGGCCCCAACGACAGATTTTAAAGCTTCACCCAACAACTCCACATCTTTCGGCGATAAATGACTCTCTCCTACAGCTGCTACAGGTTTAATATAAGGTGTAACTTTAACCTCACTTGTTTGTAGCGTAGCTGTTACAGTTTCAGCAATCTTCGGCGCTTTGTCGACCAACAACTCAGCTTCTTGCTTTGCGTCCTCACGTTCTTCGTCGCGTTCTTCTTTAATCTTACGTTCTTCTTCTTTAATGATTTCAATCTTTGTTTTGTTGTCAATCTTTCCTTCACGCTCACCAATAGCCGCTTTTGTTTGGGCACCAAGAACATCGGGTAGCACACGAATAGTTTCTTTGAGCTTGTGCGAAGTTGAAGCTTCGTCTGAGATCATTAAAGCTCTTGATAGCAACAAAAGGGTATTAGGAACTTTTTCGTTCATACTCAAATCAATCCATTCCTGTAGTTGTAGGCGAAGTTTCTCCGCCGACAATCCATACGCACGCATTCCTCGTGTCTTACAAGCTTGTTGCAATTCAAACAAGTCCAAAGCCGATACACCTTCACGAGCAATTGCTCTATCGTCTGCAGCTAAACTTCTCAGTTTCAAACGCAATTGGAAACGCAAAAAGTTGGTTGTACCCATTGTGTTAAGTTCAAGCACACGACACAATGCCACCAACTGATCACGACTCAGCGAATCAAGGGTTATTTCATCTTCAAATTTCTTGGAAAATTTAATAATTTCATCACTAGCAACAAATTCATTGGGATTCTTTATTTTTGTGAAAAACTCGGCAAATGCCTTGGCCTCTTCGCTGTTGTGGTCTTTGTGTTGGACAGCCATTTCGTCTAGAGTTTTCTGCAAAAACTTTGCCATCTCTAATCTCACTTTCAAATTTTTTTTCAGTTGATTTTCTTTATCTGTATCGGTTTGGAAGGTCGAAGGTAACATTCCTGGGAAAAACTTTATAAAGAAGGGAAGTAAAATTTCCATGAACGGCACTATAATGAAAATAGAAAACGGAATCAACCGGAATAAATCCGATGTCGTTCGCACAAGCAGCTTATTTTCACGACGCGTCAGCGTTTTTCCACTAAGTACTCGGCCCAAGAGCTTTCGGCAAATATTTATATCGATAAACAGAAGTCGAAAGCCGTGATAGAAATGAACAATTTCATCCCATATTCGTTGTTTTAAGGGCTTCTTGACAGCAACTGGTTTAGGAATTTCCGGTGCTGATGTCTTCACTTGTCCATTTTCTTTTTTTAATACTTCTTCTTGTTCTTTTTGTTTGTTTTTGATGGATTTAACTGTTTCTTCGACTTTAGAAGATGATTGCTCTGATAAACTACTGCTCAGAGATATTAAACGCTTTTGATGGGCAAACGGATCATGGGCATACAAACTGGGACTCTGTGAATTCCAAACGTCACCCGAATAAGCTACTGTTGTGGTAGGAAGACCACTCACGCTTAGGCGGGTGTAGGTGTACTTTTTGATCTGATGATTCGTTATAAAGGAACGCACGTGTGGTCGGGTATCTTTAATAAAAAAAAAGCAAAATTATTTATTTGTTTTGAAAAAACGCTATAAAATATGAACCTTAATTAAAGTAAATAAATAAGTGAAGCAACAGAGTAGGAAGCCTAGCTCGTTTTTCACAACCATGCCTACAATTGTCTGCCGACTCCGGACGGCTAATCGATTTTAATTGTAATAAATTTACTATCGGATGACTTGTGAAAAACATTTGGTTGGGATTCGAACCACGAACCCCCGCGTAACTGGCAGACATGCTCATCATTGCTTCACGTCCACGGGCACATAACCCCACAAGTTGTAGATCAATTACATTTTTACGCATGTTGAAAAAGTTTAACAAAATTAAAACGAATTAATCCCGATAAAATAAAACTTCCCTTAGGAATTTGGTATTATTATTATTATTATTAGTTCTTTATTTAACAACTTAAGTAGAATTAACAATAAAAGTTCAACAAAAGAAAAGAGCATGGCATTGATTAGCCGTCTGCCGATTGATTGATTATTTTTATATATATAATTCTGCTGTACGTGTGTATGTAATTGAACTCCTCCTAAACGGCTTAACCGATTTAAATGAATTTTTCTGTATGCGTTTGAGTGGCGCCCTGAATGGTTTAGATTCACAAATCAGCCAGGCAGGTGGAATTGAATACAGTAAAATAGACAATTTCATTATTCTTAACTGTAGTGAATTAAAAATTAAATTCAAACAATGATTTTGTTTTTTTTTTTTTTTTGACAACAAAAAATTAAAATAATAAAAAACAAATGAAAAGGTTTGTTTTAAAATTTTTTTTTAATTTTTTGACTGATGTGATAAGAATAAAGTATTAAATTTTTTTAATTTATTGCACCTGAGTACCATAGACAAATTTTTATTAATTTAATAATAAGCCACACATACATATACAGACACACCTTGCTTTTGAACATTTGTGAATCGTAATGTAGTTGAAATACAGAGCCAGGTAAAGCATTCCACATACAGGTGGTGCGACTAAAATAAGAATCTCTATACTTGACTGTACGCCCGAAGTTGGGCTCAAGGTAAAACTGATGGGCATTCTTAGCAAGGTGGGTGTTGCGGCTAAATTGTTTCAGGGGAGGAATACAACACTGTTTGTGAAAAAAGCGATAGTAATAAAGTAACGTTTCGACGATGTTCAAGAGAATCAATAGATTCTACGATTGAAATATCACCCATCAGTGTTAACGCTCTATTCTGTACCCTATCAAGCAGGCGCAAAGATGTTTGAGAAGCACCTGACCAGATATGGGATTTATATTTCAGTTTTGGGCGGATGAAGGCCTTATAAATTGTAGCCAGATCAGAAGGTGTGAAGAACTTCCTGCATTGTCTTAAGAAACCTAAGCATTTAGCAGCGTCTTTGGCGACTTCAAATATGTGGTCATTCCAACGAAGATCGTCGTTTACACGCATGCCAAGTACTGACAGCTTTTCGGTTTCTTGGATGCAGGTACCATTAATGGATAATGGTAATGGGGTAATATTTAGATTCATCCTCCAGGACCGGTAATGGGAACGGGATCGGAAATTGAAAAACCACTGGAACGAATTGTAATTTTTGTCGCTGTTACAGTACGATGTCATCCCCATATTCCCACGAGAATGGGACGGGAACAGGAACATAAGCGGGAACTTGGAAAATACTGGACCAATTCCAAAAAATTTTCAACGTAGTAACAAAGACTATAATTATTTTCTTAACATATTCTTTCGGGAACGGAAGCGGGAATGGTGACATAATCAAGAACCTGGAAAATACTTAACTAATTCCAAAAATTCTTTCATGGTTAGAGTGCTTCAATATCTCTGAGTAATATAGGAACGAGAACCGGAATTCAAAAACTACTGTACTGATTTCAGTACGGTTTTCGCCATTACAATACGGTGCTACGTAGACTATTATTCATCCCCATATGGGAATGGGACGGGAACTGGGACATATTCGAAAACTTGGAAAATGCTATACCGATCCCACAAATTCTATCATCGTTAGAGTGCTTAATTGTCCCTGAGTAACATAAACTATATTTCATCCTCACTCTCCCACTAGAATAGAAACTTTGAAACTACTTTACTTAACTTTCAATTTGATGAACGTAGGGCCTGAGCTACGCCGGGCGGGTCAGCTAGTACAGATATATAAAGAAAAAAATAAATATAAATCATATACATATTTAAATATTAGATAATTTGATTAAAGATTAAAGATAAAGTTTGAGAGCTGAAAAAATTCAATAAAACTGTTGCGATTAGGCATGAATACAATATTGAGATAGAGTTTTCCAACCATATGATCCATTTAAAAGTTCAGAAGCCTCTTGCAATGTAAGAAAGCTCTTGGAGTACATTGAAGTTACAGAGACTGCATAGCACTGTTAGATCCGGTCTGTGAGGCATAAAATTGAGGCAAAGTGTCTCCGTTGTCATTTTAAAAATTGTGCTGATTTCATATGTTGTCAAATTTTTACAGAAGTAATTATTTGCGCCAAGAGAGTGATTTAACAATCTATATAGAGTTCTAGATCCAGGCAAACGCACCCGGCTGAGTAAACTTTCATTAAAGCGTTGATCTACTTGTGCGATGCAATCGTAAAATTTATCTTGTCAGACGTTTACGTTTTCAATAGTTAAGTTAAGGACCATACCTAGTTGCGCAGCTAGATCTAACCGTTCTTTGAAATGTGAAAAATTGTTGTTTTTTTACTTGTGATTATAGGTACTACGTATAAGACAAGTTTTGCAATCGTGCAGGAAAAAATGTTTCCTGCAATTCTGTCTATCTGTCTGTCTGTGTGTCTATGTTCATGGTTCCAGCGATTTTGATAAAATTTTACGTGAGGAATAATTTATGAATTGCTATTCTTATGATATGTAAAAATTTTTTTTAGAAAAAGTCTTAAAACGGTACTCCCCATAGTATCGTTTTTTTCAAAAACCCACGTTTTCGCTATTTCAAATTTCTTTTCAATTCATTTTTTTAACAAGGTCCTAAAATTTGTATACTTAAATTTTTAAAAATTCTATTTTTTTTTTTAATTAAAAATAAAAAACCGGTTTTTTAAAAAACGGCTACAAAGATTTTGGACAGGCAGACGACTTTTATGTCATGCCGCTATATTATTCAATGTTTCTCAATGATGTAAAATTGTGACTTGTTATATTGAATTAAATCGAATATAATCTAATCTAACAACGATTTTGATCTAATTTTTAGAGCTTTAACCTAGTTAATTAAATTTTTTTTTTCAATATTTTGAGTGATTTAATTCAATTTTCATAATCAATGTGTGGCAACGCTATACCATCAAATATATTAAGACCAAATGCTAAAAGCTTTTACTCAGCCATAAGATTTTGTTACTGTTTTTAGCACACGATCGCAAGTTCTTGCCCCCCTGCGTGCCCATTTTTTCTATTACCTGTCCAATTTTTTACAGTTATATTTATTTAAGGGCACTGTCGTACCTGGAGGGTAAAAAAATTACGATCTTTCGTGAACTTTTTGTAGAAAGAGTAGAAAGGGATTTAAACCAAATTTTATACACATATTAATACATGTCTGAACAATATTTTGTAATTTTCCCCACAGCAAAATATTCACTAGAACTGAACTTACATGTAAATAAGTAAGAGCATATAAAAAAATATTTTTTTGCGGTAACCGCGATTCCAAATTCAAAAATTATTCAAAACAAAAAATTGAAAAAGGTATCTTTAGACAACATCTTTTAGTGGTACTTTATCGCTGGGATTTCAAAAATCTCGATTTTGCAATTTTTGGTGACCATTTGAAAAAAAAAAATTGGTTTTCACCAAAAAATCGGACTTTTAATCCGCTATAAAATCGGTTTTCTATTATGAAAAAATTTTTTCATAATAGATTTTTTTGTTTTTGTATAAACAATAAGTGTGAAAAATTTGAGGATGATCGGTTGACCCGTCTTTGAGTTATCGCGGTCGCCGACTTCCAAAAATTGGTTTTGAGATAATCGCATCAAAAGTTTCAAGTTGATGTAAAACATAACATAACATAAAGTACTATAATTAACCGCCGCCACTATAATTATATAGATTGCTGCCTACAGATATTTGCTCAAAGTTGTCGAGGTAAGTTCGTAAGTAAGCATTGTAGTACTCACCAAGTGGCACTGACTCGAACGTAAAGTGCCAACTTAAAAACTATCCATCAGATCGACTAGAAAATTTCAGGAGATATTTTCCAGATGGTGAACTTCAATATATATACTTTTAAAATAATGATTTTTTTCGACCCTCCAGGTGCGACAATGCCCTTATAGTTTATTGATTATGTCATTTCTTAAGGAACTCAAAAAGTGGCGGATTTTTATTGCATGAATCGATTAATGGGCTAATTTTGGACAAAAACCCGTAAGTTAATTAATTTGTTTTTGACAAATTAATTAACATTCAAAAGGTCGCACAACTCTCCTAAAATCAAAAACCCGAAAGTGCTATCAAATTAGAGGGTGCAAATCGGAGATATGGGCTCTAAACCATCTTCACTCGATTTATCAATGTAACTCGAAAACGAAGCAAAATTTTGATGCAATTCCAAGGAATTCCCATCAAAAAACACGTTTTGAATAATTGTAAAAAAAGTTTTCTATCCAAAACTTTAAAATTCCCCACGAAAAAAAGTCAAAATTTACATACATTGTACATATATATATATGTACCTCCGATCTAAAAGAAAAATAATACAAAATTTGTATTTTTGCGACTAAAAAGCCACCGTGGCCCTTAGCAGTTGGTGTCAATTTATTGGAGAACTCAAAACTTTGAAAAGGAAAAAGAGAAATGGAATTGGCGTTTGGGTCCATCCGGTCTAAATGGCCCAACCATCGCAGCCTCGGGATGCGTACTCTTCTGACTATGCCCATGTTGCGGTATAGTTCATACAGCTCGTTGTTGTATCTTTTCCTTCACCTGTCATAAGATCCAAATTAGTCCAAGAGACAATCATGTCACTCTCTCAACTAGCAAGGAAAAACACTGTAACCCTCCACTGGATCCCAGCACACAAAGGCTATGGTGGTAACGAGAAGGTAGACATCTTAGCTAAAGACGGCGTACAAAACCATTCGTCGGACCTGAACCCTTCTGCGGTGTAAATAAAAGCACCTTCAAAAACACTGCCAAGAGCATCTTACTGGAAGAATCAAATAAAGATTGGCAAAACTCATCTAGCCAAACCTGTTCACAACTCTTTTTGCCATAACCCATAATATACTAAAAAAAATAAAAATTCCTATTGAACATGAATAAGAAAACCATAAAAATTTTCACAGGACTACCAATTCGCTATTGTTCTTTAAAGAAACATTTTTACCAAGTGAGGCTAGTAGCGGACCCCATCTGTAGACTATGCCTCGAAAATGAAGAAACATCTCTGCACATTATTACGAAATGTCCAGCACTTTTCCGCCTTAGAAAGCAAATACTTGACTATGAGATCATCCCTTTAGATATACTCAAACTCATTTACCCGCAGAAGATTGCTAACTTCTGGTTCGACTCAGGAACAGGATAACTGCCCTGAAACCTCACATGGGCTGTCACAACATGACACCGCAGTGCCCAGAGCTGAGCAAGTTCAACCCGTCCCTTTAATCTAATCTAATCTAATCTCCACATATTATCTTCGCATACGGGACCAAAATCATTTGGAAATTTTCCTCATCCGCTTTTCGATAAGGTCCATGCTTCCGTGCCGTAAGGCAGCACTTTGACGATCAAGGTATTATACAGGGTTGCCTTGGTTTTTCTGGAGACGGTTTCTCAATTGCCTTCTTAATCCAAAGAAGCAACGGTTGGCAAGAGTTGTTCTCCGTTTGATCTCCGCACTGATGTTCTTTTCAGCGTCTGTGGCAAATCCTAGGTAGACAAAGTCCTCTTCTACCTCGAAGTCATGTCTGTCTATTGTGACGAATTGTTCAACTCTTCGACTTTCACTGTCCTTGTTTTGATGACATATACTTCTTTTTACCCTCATTAACCACCAAACCCAATTTTGGCAGTTCTTTTTCAATACTCGCAAAGGCACCTATGATATCACGCTTCCTTCTTCTCATAACATCAATATCGTCTGCGTAGGCGAGTATATGTACAGACTTCTGAAAGATCTAGCTATTCAAGTATAATGTTGAAAAAATCGCATGACAGTTTGTCACCTTGTATAAAAATTTTTTCAACATCAAAGCCCTTTGCCGACCTTGACGAACCGACCCAGTCCCGCACATTGCTAATGTTTGGCCATGATTCACAGCACAAAGTCACTATTCTAACATTTGAAAGAGTTTGAAATATTATCCCACTTTGGAATCTTCTCGATGATAGCGGATGCCAATTTTCAATTGACTGGATAAGCAGTCAACCAGTCTATTGATTTAGCACCACCTTATCGAATTATCTTGCCACAAAAGGATTAACTTAGACTGCATAACTTAAGCTTTGGTGCACGACAAACAAGTCAAGCGTATCCAACTGACTCAAATCTATCTTTACTTCAATCCGGAACATTCGCCGGTCAGTATTGTAAAAAAAAATGTTTTCAAAATCAACATTTTTTGTTATTGTTTGCATGCCAAAGTTCACACCATACAAAAGAAGTCATCAAATGTCCACGTGTTGCGTGTATTTGCAAAATATGATTTAATTCATAAAAAAAGAGAAAAAAACTGGTTCTCTTCTAAACAGGTGGTTAATTTCTAGAACTAATTAAAGTAAGTATAGCAACAAAGAAAGTTTGTACATCTCTGAGAATCTTGCCACAGTCAACATGATATCGACAATATGAATAAGTCTTACGTAAGCCACACGCACACAAAACCATTGAAAATTAGATTTTGGTTGATTTCAGTGGTAGTAAGTTTTCCAAAGATTGTCAATCAGTCTGCTGATTTAGCACCTATCTTATCGAAATACCTATATGCAGGTTGCTACAGGAAAAATATATGTACATAAAAACAATAACATCGGCATCAAAAGGCCGCAATTGTATCACAGCTGATGTAACCTTGAAGGTGAGTGGAAAATTTTACGAAAATCTCT
Source organism: Melanostoma mellinum (assembly GCA_914767635.1). NCBI lineage: Eukaryota > Metazoa > Arthropoda > Insecta > Diptera > Syrphidae > Melanostoma > Melanostoma mellinum. The sequence continues at coordinate 231,132,469 of OU612058.1, read as the reverse complement.
ATAAATAACAAGGAATAAATCAAAAACAAAAACTTACACTTGCTGGAAAATCCAATTGGAGAATTGAATCCTAGTTTGAAGACAGCTTTTTGCTGGCGAATCAGGGAATTCATTGTTATGTCTTCGTTTTTTTCTCCCTTTGTTATGAGTTTACGATTCGCTTCGCATTAACAATTGCTGCAGAGGTATTTCTATTTCAACAAAATAAAATTAGCAAAAAACTCCGCGGTAGATTTAATATCGATTTTTTTTTTAATAAAAATCAACAATAAAGTCGAGTTAATATGAACACCAGACCAGCTGGAAAGGAATATAAATTTGCTTTAAAACAAAATCGCACTTTCGTTTCGGGGATGAAAACTTTTTTCAAATCGAATAAAATTAAGAGTAAATGATTGATTTGCCAATTGACGAGGGATTTATTTTTAAATGGATTTAATTTAGTTTAGTGGTAAAAATTATAGCTTTGCAGGATTCAAGGGATTTCATTATTTAATTCGTGATTTACCAATCGCGGTTGAGTTCTGAACAAAAAAAGTACAAATGATTCACAAGATTTTGACGTTTGATGTGTCAAATATTTTTGTTTCTGCTTGCCGATGCGAGCGCTACAGTTTTAATTTACTCACCGATCTGTTTGGTTTGTTAATTTTGAGTTTTTTGAGGCCTGGTTAGACGCATGTTTAATTCAAACTTTATTTACATCTTCAGTTTTCGAATGATTTTTTTTGTCAGGATATTCTTGGCCAACGTTGAAAGCAAGTTAAGGCTATGGCCCAATCACTCCGTCAGGCGTTCGACTTCAGCGGCCACAACTGACAGCTCGATTAAAACACATGGGAATGGCCCATAAGCAACGTACGTGGCGTTCGTGGCGGCGTTGAGATTAAAACATTTTTAATATCAACGCACTTAACGACTTTGACATTTGCGCTATTGGTATTTTTTGTTGGTTGATGGACACTCATGTTCACACACATGGTGCTCTGTGTTACAAAAGCGCATTAACGCGACGGATTCATTGGGCCATCCAAAATTTTCACATATTTTAAAGTTGAAGTTGAAGTGTGACGGATTCATTGGGCCATAGCCTTTATACTCTGCTCTATTCATGTGGATTGGCTTACAAAACATGTCAGGGTCACTCCTTAATAAATTTAAAACTTTTCCTTAATACGTTTCTCCCAAATAAAAGCATTTTTGCAATTGGGACAGCCACAGAAACCTTTTTGTCATCATTTTCGCGTAGCCACTGTATAAAATGTATGAAAATATTGCATTTGTTTTTTTTTTTTTTTTTATGTCGCTGCATAACTTAATTTTGACAACTGAAATTGACACTTGTTTTTTTATTTTTAATATATGAGCTGTACCACCACCCTTTTTTAAGGGTGGTATTCACCAAGAAATCTTAAACTAAGTGCCTCATAAACCTATTCACCGACCACTATTAGTGCAGATTTATGAGCGCTCATAACACTTAAGAGTGGTCGCTACCACTCTTAAGTTATGAGCGGTTGTTCTTTCAAATAACTTCGAAAATTCGAAATTTACTGACAGCGTCATTTGTGGTTGTTATTCAAAAATCAAAATGGAGCGAGGCACTAGGAAGCAAAACTATGAATTTATTAATTATTAATTATTTATTAATTAAAATGAATTAATTTTACGTTCTACCTTATCTTAAATTTCCGATTTTTTTTTCTGTTTTTGGCTGATTTTGACAATTGACACTGAAATTTTCGAAGTTGTTCGAAAAGTGTGCGTTCAGAGGCTCAAAACCCTTATTTTTCGAATATTCGAATTAGCTTAGACTAGACCCTATTATTGCTTGGTGAATAGCACATCCAAATTTAAAACTAAGAGCCTCTTAGCTTTAAGAGCGCTCTTAAGATTGTTTGGTGAATACCACCCTAAATATTTAATGCAAAGCCAAAAAACTAATTTGAATTGTTGCCACTTTACCACTGAAAACAAAAGCCAAACACGCAAAGTTATTACAAAAACCAACAGATCTTTTACTTTGACATGGTAGTGTCAAAAGTTTTGGCACGCGAAATTTGTTTTTGCGGAAAAGAACAACCATCTGTGAAATTTGTTTGACCATGTCAATAATCTCATAAATAAAACAAAAGTTAATTCAAAATCATTTGTGTTTTATACTTAACAACTTACTTTACCATTTATTGCGATGGATGATCTAAATCCCCTTGCTGGCACCGCTCATTTGCTTGAAGAAGTTGATAGTAAACGAGTTGTCTTAATCTTTATTTACTATGTATAATCATAAATTCACAATTTGCAGAGAAGCTTATGGTTTTATTGAGAGATGGAAGGACCTTAATAGGTTACCTGCGTTCAGTGGATCAGTTTGCCAATCTAGTTCTTCACCGGACAATCGAAAGAATTCATGTAGGTAATGAATACGGTGACATCCCAAGAGGTGTCTTCCTGATACGGGGAGAGAACGTAGTTCTTTTGGGTGAAATTGTGAGTTTGTTTTTTATTAATTTATCTATGTCTAATTGAATGTTATATTACACATTTATATAAAAGGATCGGGATAAGGAATCTAAATTGCCCCTGAAAGAGATATCTGTGGAGGAAATCCTTGATGCCCAGAGGCGAGAACAGGAACAGAGACAAGAAAAGCACAGATTAATATCTAAGGCTTTAAAAGAGAGAGGTCTAGCTGTAAATTCCGATATTATTAATGAAGATTGCTTTTAACTAATTACTTTACTTTACTTACAATAAAAACTGTTTACTAAAAAATTTAAAAAAGTCTATGTTCTATCAGTTGAAGAATACTTTCGAGCTCTTTGTTAAAATTTTCAATTTTGAAACATAACTTCAGTAATTGGAGAATAGAGGTGCCTTTAATTATTTGCAACTCTGAATATGTATCAGTGGCCGAACAGGTTGGTATGTGGGGGTTTTGTGAGTACGCAGCTGCCAATCGAACCGCTTAACTCGGGGACACTTTAACTTTAAAGGAGTTTGTCAAAAGCACATTTTTCAAATTTTCCCCAATTATAACCACAAATCATCTGATCGACTTTTTCTATACCATGACTGCAGTTCTTCAATCGAATCTATTTATTTTTCTTAGGCTAGTAAAAATAAAACTAGGTCGAAATTTGAAACTGAAAGTTGCTATCATTGATTGCTAATAAGCTAATAATATGATGAGTTTTGAATTTCTTTCCCCAACTTTCAACCCTAAACTACCTAATCGAATCAAATGTTTGATTAGATTCGAATGTTTTAGTGATTTTCTGTTACCTTATCTTGTTATAAGTAAGCTTTTTCTTGTTATAAGTAAGGATTTTCCTTCGTTCAAAATACAAATTTGTCGTGGTACCTATGGTGTATTAATTAACACCAAATAGCTATGAAATAATTTGTAAAATCACCTAAAACTTTCAGTATACATTCATTTGTTCAATTTTTCCATTTCTTTTATTTGTTCAATACTTTAAACTACATAAACTATACAGTGGAGCTAACGGCATAGCCAATGCTTCAATTTTAAAAATTATTATATTTGTAACTAAAATTTGAAATAAGAGTTTTTTTAATTCCTTCGAGAGAAATTACACTGCCATGAAGAGCGCTCTCTCGTTTAAAATCAACAAAGAATTGTAGAGCCCTTAAATGTGTTTGGTTCCGTGGCTCCCCAAGTTTTGTTATGCCACCATTTATTCATTTATTTAAACAAATTGGTTTTCACGCACTTATTTTACAAATTATTTCCAAAACAATATACCTATGTACATGAATTCACAAACATCTATACAAAACTCATAGGCCACTTATCCAAGACAATATTTCCCACATGGTACCTCAGGAGCCAAACTACGTAACTCAATTCAAGTATTTTTGATGCTTGTTTTAAATGCCACCAAAAGTTAAAGTAAAATCGAATTTGAATTCTCTCAACTGCTTTGGAAACAAACTCCTGAGTCTCCCATTTATTCGAACACCTCTATTGACACATAGTAGTTATAGGTGCTGACCACAAAATTCAACACATTCGCTCCCAGTCGGCTAGTATTTAGAAGCGTTTGGTGCCGCATGTTCTACTTTTGGCTGCTAGCAGCGACCACTTATACAAAAAAATACAGCTTCGCGTAGTATTCTGTAAACTTTTCTTCAAAATCTGTTGCGTGTTCTATTTTAATAGATTTAAGAATTAAAAATTGTGGTACCCGTGGCGTGATGGTTACCATGTCTACCTGGTAGTTCGAATTCAAGCAGAGGCAAAAATCTTTTTACACGGGTTGGAAGTCCTCCGTTAATGAAAAGCGCTTTCTCAATTAGCCGTTCGTACCCTGAAGAAAATTGTAGGTTCACTCCATTCCCTCACAAGGCATGGTTGTAGGAAATGTGTTAGGCCCAGTAGCTCGTCGCTCTGTTGCGACACTCTATTTATTTATTTTTATAAGAATTAAAAATAAAGCAATTTTTACTGATTTCTGTTGTTGTTTGTTGATAGTGTGATCGGGCTACCAATCAGCAATGTGTGGCCCTTGCTTTAGAAAGCGTTTTTCATAACAGAGTATTTACTCTCGGACGACTAGCCAATTCTTCGCAACAACCTGCAAAAAAACATTTTTTTATTTTATGTTTCTAAGATTCGAACCTCGAACCTTCCACGTAACAGGCAAACTAACTCCTTATTAAAGACATACTAACCATTACACCATTAGCAGCTAACTTCTTTTATCATTTGAATGTTTTTTTTTGGGGTTTTTTTAACAAACGAATAATTTACCTTATAGTGTAAGGTCTAGGGTGTTCACGAGACCCAGACAATTATTCAATAAAGGATGTCTCCAAAGACAATTTTACTCACGGTAAAACCCTAATATTCAACAATTTCCTAATTTCTTTATTACATCATTTTCTTCAGCTAAGCCTTAAAACAAAATTTTTTGACGATATTTTAAAACGTTTATTAGTTTGGGAAAACATTCGTTTTGTATATAAATATATAATTCTAATTGGATGCTTATTTAATCTAAAGAAGTGGAAGATTATAAGAGAGTATTTATATAACAGTGATTTCCTTCTACACTTAAAATATAATAATAATATAATTTTAATTATATTTTTGGTTGTCAATAAATCAATAAAGTCTTGTATGAGTAAAGTTTTCTTTCAAAAAGAAGTTTCTCCTGGATTGCAGTCGTATTCACTTATAAATAATTTTTTTGTGAGTATTATGTTGTCTATTTTACTCGTATTTTTGTCTCCTATTTCATTTGATGCTGATCGTTTTCGGCTAATGGAACTCGTACTCGTTATTGGCAGATTTTCATCATTGTCTTTTTTTACAACGTCTTCAGGTTGATTGCCATCAAGGCAGTACATTAAACTCGTACTTAATTGAGATTCGTCGAATCCCTCCATATCCTGTGTAGCACTAAATTCAACCGGTTGACTACAGAACGACGAGTCTATAGGACTGGCAGTTACAACACTGCGACGGCGAAGGTAATCTCTGTAAGTGAACAAATATTTAAAGGACTAATTAAGCAGAACTTAGAAATAATTTCATTTAATTTCGTTTTATTTAGATAAAAAAGCCTTGATCTCATTTAAGGCTAAAAAATACAGTTATTTACATTTTGGAAACTAAGAATGCATACATATTTATATGTAAAATAAATAGGGTGGCGCAACAGAGCGAGTAGCTCCTGGGCCTAGCGCATTTCTTACAACCATGCTTTGTGAGGAAATGGAGGGGACCTACAATTTTCTGCCGGTTCCGAACGGCTAATTGAGTAAGCGCTTTTCATGGCATTGAATTTACTAACGGAGGACTTGTCAATTCTTCGCGAAAGGCGAAAGCCGTGAAAAAAGTTTTTTGCCTCTGCTGGGATTCGAACCTCGAACCTCTGGATTAGCAGGTGGACATGCTAACTATTACACAACGGGTAACACAATTTATATGTATGAGCAATAGAAAAATTCAGAACGCAAAAAAAATTGTTAATAATGCTAAACTAAACATTTTGTGATTAATTAACAGTGAAAATAAAAATTTTAAAAATCAATTGGCCTAAAAACCTTCACACGGCGGTGATGAAAAAACACATACTTACTTGAAATCGTTAGATAGAGCTCCGACTTGCATGGCCGGTTGTTGTTCTACTGGCGCAGTTTGTTTGGACTCATATGAATTTTGCCCTACACACGAATCCTCGTCCTGCTCTCGAAAACTCGACAAGTCACTTGGATACAATGTTTGGTTCTGTTCGGAAGAGCCCTGCGTCGTTGTTAACATGACGGGCTTTCTTGATCGGGGCGTCATGATCGATTCCTAAAGTTTGTAAAATTCAAGAAATTAGTAAAACAAAAGAAAATTACACTTTCACACATGCATAGAAGTAAATTAGTGTTACTCTTCTTTCAAGGCAATGTATTAGTTCAACTTACCTGCATAGACTTGGGCATTCGTTGTGTAGACTTAGTTATTGGAGACATTGAGCGCCTGCCGAGCAGCATAGATGGAGTACTAGTTATAAGCTCAATATTCCGATAATATGAGAGATGCGGCGTGCAGCTACCACCGACTATTTCAACTCCATTTTCATATTCTTTCTCCTCATCAATGACATCCTCTTCTTCAATAGCAATTTCATTGTCCGATTCATTTTCTTCTTGAAATGTAACACTTTCGTCACTTTCATCACGTTTTACTAGCATCGGTGTTGAGCGTCCTAATTTTTTGTTCGAGTCATGTGCGAACGGCAGTCTCAAATTACCCATACTAACACCCTTTATGAGCTTACGCGTTAAGGACTTGCTTTTCACTATAGGTGTTTCTGTCCGCTCTTTCAAAATTCGGCTCAGATTTGGTTCAGATTTGTATCTTGATTGATTGTGATTGATGGGAGTTGTGTGGTTGTCTGTTTCATCTGCAATTGGTTTAGAATTCCATAATGCAGTTTCACTATTTAACTCCATTGGGGTCGGTATAAAGACACCATATGACGTAGACTCACTTCCCTTACTCATTGGTGTTGTACAACAGTTTTGCTCCAGTTCATTGGAAGTGGTTCTACTAACAGGCGCCGAAATTGATGTGTGGGTTTGTCGGGGAGTCGATGAATGTGTTAGTAATAAGGAAGATGAAGAAATAGATTTTTTCAGGGGATGCGATTTAATTGAAAATTTGTTAGATGATGATGACGATGATGGTGTATTGGATGTGATTCCTGAATTTTCATGAGATGGAGCCTTGGAGATTGGGCTTTGGAATAGTACCCGTAGTTTTGGATTTTTTGTTGAAAAATTGGGTGTCTGTTTGAACAAGGGAAAAAAGAATAAAATGAAGTGACTCAAAATTCTATAAAAGTCACGTTAAAATGAAAATCAAACCAAAAACTAATTTACTGCAATAGAAAAAGTCTCATTTGATTGATGCAATACAAAACTGATTCTTAAGGTACCAGGCCAACAGCGAGTGTAGAGTTGACATAGATTCGATTTATACAGCTCAGCACTGCGTGGCTCCTGGGCAGTTCTTTTGTGTTTTCCTAACGCAACAATCTCTTCACTGATTATCCGTCATCTTCAAATGGCCGCTTGCAATACGTATAATTTCGGTTCAATGCTTCAATTACATTGACGATCAATTTAAGCTTTCAAAGAGGACCGTTTCATTACATTTGAGAGAAGGTCTGCAGAAAGAACCTTCTCCTAATCCTATATTGTACTTTGATTTTTGGTGGTCGTTTATTGACCCAGCAATTGCTTTGTGGGTTTTCCGAATAAGATTTAAGAAGAATTTAATGGTTTGAGCACAAACTATTTAGAAAATTTTTCATGCTTTAGAATTTTTTGTTAAATGGTTGTAGCCGTAAAGCGGTTCATATTCTCTAAGGATTTTAAACTGAAGAACAACAGAGACGTGCTGCTTTTTGCTTTTGATTGCCATGTTTGGGAATCCACTAGAGGATAAAAACTGTTCACAGAATACCATAACGTGTCCTGAGCAAGTTTAGATTTCTTGCAAGCCCACTTGTCTCAGTGAAAACTATCTGAGAAGATGAGTGCTGTTTTATCTTTGGCATTAAAGGATTTGACTTCTCGTGGCTGTTCTTTATATAATGAGTATATTAGACTGGGGAAATTGTTTGTAATGATCCCTACATTATTTAGATTTTTTCAGAAACAAACTGCCAAAGGCCTTTTAAGTCACTGATTCAAAACAACAAACGAACAGAACGCTCAACTTTGTTAAGCTCTTTACCACAAAACTAAAGAGCAGAAGCAAATTGCAGATTAAAAAAAAAATTAAATAAAAATTATATGAGTAGATATACTTGGGCTTAGGTCCATTGCTATATCAATGGGACAAATATCGAGTACATTTCCAGCAGAAGTACGTGCAATATGCAAATGTGTCAAAATCAATTTGGGAACATTGTTACATTGACAGATAATCAGCAAGCAGCAATTATAGCTGGTTTATGAGATTCTACCCAGTAACAGTTGGAATAAGGTAACTTTATTTGAATACCAAGACAAGTGGTTTCATTTTTTAGTCAAAACGCTTTGAAGGGCATCGATCGGAACATTCGCACAAATAAACACAAGATCACATCGAGATTGAGATTAAAAGATCCGACGAACATAGCGGTACCAAAGACTGGAACCAGCTCTTGAGATTGCGTTATACCAAACTCTTACTTACATCAAAAGAACGATACGAAATTTCAATTAATTCAAGAAAATTTCTTCTTATTTTTCTTCCTTTACTACAACTTTATCAATTGAGTACTTGACACTAGTAATTAGCTTGTCGGATATGCCAATCAATTTGAGAAATGCCAATGGAGTCCTAAACGGTAATTGCATTCTTTTGTCAGCACCATTAAAAAAAGCACGTAATGTGTAGAGCAACGAATTATGCAGGTCCCCTTGCAGAATACCTTTGCTTCACTCCTTGCAGTCTGTGGTACAGTACATAAATGAAAACGAGTTTACCCTCATTAGACGTTACCCAGATCCTTGCTTTGATCAGGGAAACTATTCTTGGAGAAATACTTTGAATGCGATTAAAAAATTGACATAAACGAGATTCGGAAGATTTACTAAAAAGAAAAAATATCATGCCAGGGAGGGCAAACACCATTCTCAAGACTGTGAAGACCGGCAGGGACACAAGAGAATCGCTGTTACAATTGAGGATCTGCAGACTGCTTAACCATGATGACGACACTAATTTTGCTGTCAGGCAGAATGCACCACTCAACTTGGACGATGGAAGACTGCAAGTGCAGATGGTCTTGATGCGCGAACTTTTTAAAGGAGCTGGAGACCAGTTGGAAAGGAAGATGCACCAGCTGATCTGCATAATATGGTTGGAAGAAAGTATGCCTCAATATAGGCAGGGATCTCAGAAAGCTTTTTCAGGACCTGAACCGTCGCTAGGTCTGCCAGCGTCCTCAGTGAGAGCTTCAATCAACGATTGGATCTGTGAAGAGCAAAATCGTAGATGGCATGCCTCCATTAAAATAAAAAAATAAATAGGGTGGCGCAACAGAGCGAGGAGCCCCTGGGCCTGGCGCATTTCTCACAACCAAACCTTGTGAGGGAATGGAGGGGACCTACAATTTTGGGCCGGTTCCGAACGGCTAATTGAGAAAGCGCTTTTCATGGCAGTGAATTTACTAACGGAGGACTTGCCAAATCCTCGCGAAAGGCGATACCCGTGGAAAAACATTTTTGCCTCTGCTGGGATTCGAACCTCGAACCCCGGGATTAGCAGGTGGACATGCTAACCATCGCACCACGGGTACCACTCCATGCCTCCATTGGATGCAGAAAAACCAAGCGTATGCTCCCCAACGTTAGTAAGAAGACTGCAACATTTTTGCTAGCTCGTAGCAGAAAAGACTGTAGAAAGCTTATTGGCGTTGCCAGCGGGCACTTCTCTTTTGCCAAGCATTTAAACGTGTTAGGCTTAAGTGATACCACACTCTGTGAATCTTGTGGAGAAGATAAGGAACCGCAGAGCCCTTCCTCTGTGAATGTCCTGCTTTTTCTCGCATGAGGTTACAGATACTCGGCGCAGACATGGTGAGAGCTGGTAACTTAGGCTCCTTATCATGGCAGCGTCTTTTGGCTTTTCTCCGAACATCTGGAAAGCTATAACAAATAGAAGGTTGCTATCTGGTAGTACAATGGACCGGTATTTAGGTCTGAGTGCTCCAGCTGGTATTTTGAAAACCTCCAACAAAAAAAAAAAAATGCCTCAATATCGTTTGCCCGATCCGAAAGAAAGGAAATCCTCACAATTGTGTCAATTTTAGAGAAATAAGTCTCCTTTACGTCGCTAAGATCTTGTCTGCTGTATTATGTGAATGTCTAATACCCCAAGTCAACAATTTGACAGGTCCTTATCAATGTGGTTTTAGACCAGAAAAGTCCACAATTGACCATATTTTCACATTGCGGCAGATCTTGGAAAAACCTGTCGCTTCCGAACAGCTAATCAAGAAAGCGCTTTTCATGACAATGAATTTACTAACGGAGGTCTTGCCAATTCTTCGCGAAAGGCGATATATAGATTAAAGTGCTGTTTTTGTCTGACAATGGAAGCCAAAGGGGAAGGAAGAAGTTTATGGTTTATAAGGTTAAAGTGGGTGTAACAAGCAAGTCACAGTTTTTCTGAAGTTTTTCTTAATGACGTAACTTACTACTCGATCATTATTTTATAAGATAATCAATTCGTTTGCCCAGCGTTAATGGAAATGACTTAAATGGTCTTTTGTATATTACGAACCTTGAATTTTGCAAACTAATAAGATATTTGACCAGCAAATGCTTCAAACGAAGGCAAACAGAAGATCTAGTTTGGTTTTATTACTAGTTGTAGCTCATAAGGCGCTTTATGACGAGCGTAAGACTTTTCTAATATGGGCAATATATCTCTTCATTTCAAGAAAGACATGCCTCTTCAATTACCACATTCGTATGTAAGTAAAAAATTTGATTAAAAAAATTTCATGCGACAACATGCACTTAATTAGACAAAATATTTTAGATTTACTCACACCCTGGTTATTTAGTGTTGCAGCCGATCTCTTTGGGGTCCTAGACATGATACTCTTGTGGAAGATATGTTTCTTTATCGAATCACTTATTGATTTTGTACTGCGTTGGGGTGGGGGTTCGGCCTGTTTTATTCTATTCATTACAACCAGTTGAAGTGGTGTCCCTTTAAGTTTAAAAACAATCATTAATGTAATTTTTGTGCATCAAATTTCCTCTTTTCCGCTTACCTTGTCCATTCTGTTTGTTAAACTGTTTGATTAGACGCCGCTTCTTCGAGGATTCAGGCAGGGTTTGTATATGAGCATACAACTGGGCCAGTTCAGTGTCTGTATTATTTGAATGATGTGCTGCAGCAGTTTTCTCCCGGTCAACAAAAGTATACACTGTATTCACTGTCGATACATCTGACATCGATTCGTCGAGTGTTTGTTCGGGTGACATGGTTTCTTTTCGTTTGCGTTCCAAAAAAAATGCCCTTATATCTGTTGCCAGTTTTGCAGGAATCTCAAAAACAATCAGACCTTTGGTTATCATGTAGGTTATGATGGCACACATTGTTTGAGCGACATAATGAAGTGCTTCGGGTGGCAAATTCCGAGGACATATCAAATGGGGTGCAAACAAAGTGGCTAGATTTTCTGAAGTCATTTTATTTTCATTTTCATGGCTCGCTGTTATGTGAAGCATTTCTACTATGTTTTGAAGAAGTTTCCTATTTGCTTCGGGGAGCAGAAGTAGAAGCAACTGCATGGAATTGAGTAAGTGTTGTTCTTTGATTTTGTCAGTTGATTCAATGGGCATTGCATTGCATAGAGGTGCGATCTGACAATGAGCTGGATAGTGGGCATCAGTCAGAACAGGTTCGTGTAGGTCGGCCAGAAGACTTTTAAACACTGTGGCGCAATCGTGAACTGTGTACTCTTTGTTACTTAGGTCGAAGTATTTTTGATTTTGTATTAGATTGCGCAGTTCGTTTTGTCGAGAAACGGAGCCGGTTTTTCGGAAAATGCCTTCTTGGACTACGTCTGTAAATATTCAGTGCACATAATTAAAATGATTTGGTTGAAAGGAAGTACGCAATGTGTAAAAGAAATTCTTTTGATGCCTTCAAGAGCAAGATTAGAGGAGTAGCGTTTTCGCTGACAACATTTACTTTGCGTATCATCATCTCGCACTGTGTATGATATGATCTTTGATCAAATATAAATAAAAACTTACTTTGATCCAAAAGAATAAATTCTTTCAGCTGATTTAGTTGATTAATAAAGCTCTGGTTTAAAGAAGTGTGATTCGTTTCTGGGGGGCTAGATGTTCCTTTTCCCGATGTGCAGCTTTTCATTTTCTTTGATAAACGATTCCATTTCTTTAGTTTTCCTTTCTCAAAATATATAACCTCATGACACGGTAGATCGAATCTTGTTTCAAATAAACTGTTGAATTTAATTTTCAAATTAAAATAAAGATTGAACTTACTCATCTGTGTTGAGATCCAATTCAAATGAGAGATGCATTCTCACAAGGGTTTTGAATTGTTCATAATTTCCTTGTCGCATCCTTTCGGCAATTTCGACATCAGACATTTGTAAGGCACATACTTTGTCCATTTTTTGAACTTAATAATTGTTTACATAAAATAAAGTAAATAAGTATATTACAATCGAATTAAAACAAATTAGGGATCAACAGTTCAACAAGTCTTTAAATAAAAAGTGTAGATTGAGAACAAAATCAACTTCTGATTTTTTTTTATTTATTGATGTAATTGCATTTCAGATTTATAAGCTTACTTTAGATGAAAGTAATTAATTATATAAATTATACAAGAAAAGAAATATCTTTTGAAAAGACATGGGGCAAATTAAAAACCGGTGACATTTGAATTGAAAATTGAAAAAACAGGGCTTCAAAAATGTGACAGTTCTGTAGAGAAAAGTGCATTCAAATTCTTTTATAAAAGGATGTGTTCAAAGGTGAGTTCAAACAGGGAGGATTTTCTTATCTTGTTTGGCTTTTTGTTTAAAACTTTCTTTTTAAAATTATTTCATCCTCAACTATAAACGAAATAAAGAGGAGAAATAAAAATGAACAAAAAGCTGAGTGACGGAAAAATACCTTACACCACATTTCACTTAAAAATGTTGTTTTATTCATTTTCTTAAATAAATGTAGCTGTGAAACTTTATTCAACTATTGCAACTCTTTTTGCTTTTACGTACCTCGAGACTATTTGTTCAATATACAGCAAGCCATTTCTAATACAGTCAAGGAAGAAAAATAAATAAATTTTTTAGATATAAACGAATATTTCAAATATGGATTAATTTAGATTTTTGACGTATTTTCTTAAAAAGTATTTAATAGAGTTAAGGTCATTGTCGTCCTCAAATTAGAACAAAAGCAGCCTAAAGGCAAAACAATCAAACTTCAAACAAGATTTCTTGTTTGCAAAACTAAAATATTTCCTTCCTAATTTGTATATCATATCTGCCTTAAACATTTTTATGAAACTTTTTTAATTTTATAACTTTTTTTTTTGAGGAGTATGAAATTTTCACCGACAACGATGGAATGCGTTCCATGACTTTACCTCGCAACCATTCGTTAAAAAACTAACCGATTCGAATGGCCGTCGTTTACGTGAACGTGAAAATTTTTATTCTACGCACTGTAGCATAACTTCTGTCAACATTCTGCTTTACGAATTTACGAAAACTTTGTGTTTTTGTTTACTTTTCTAACAAAAATATTAAATCTATTCGAATGCAAATGGATCCGTCCGATCTTGAACTCGTACGAGGAGTTCGGGCTACACCGGCGCTCTTTAATCCCATGAATTCAGACTTTAAGTTTGCTTATAGAAAAGAAAAAATATGGGTGGAACTCTCAACATACCTTGGAATCAATAGTAATAGAAAGTTTAAACCAATATACCTTCTAAATAAATTATTTTGTTCGTTTAGTGAATGATGCTCGTCGCCGATGGACCTGCTTACGTGATAGGTACACAAGGGAGCTCAAGAATCGTCGTCTTAATCCAAACAAAGATCACCCTCAAGATGATTTTTTCAAGGAGATGGACTTCCTTAGACCCTATGTCCGCAAACGAAAGTAAGAATGTTGAATCCACTATTGTCTTTTAATTTTTACATATAATTCTTTTTCCTACAGAGAGCGACGTTCGATAGTTTGTAAAATAAAATCCGATACAAGTTGGGATGGAAAATTAGAGAAGCACAACTACAATACTTGTGACAGTGTCTACTCGCACAATAAATTGGAAATAAACCCTTGTGACAGTAACTATTCCTGCAATAAAATGGAAGCTAACGCGAATTGTAACCCTGAAGAAGTAAACGTCGAGGAGATTTTTCACGAATATGAAGTTGAGAAGGTTGACACTATATCAATGGTAGAGGATCCAAACAATATAATACCAGAAGAAGCCGATGAAGAGCCATTGATGTCTGAAGAAAATTACGAGGAATATCAAGTTCAGTCGTCTCCAGGGATGGAAAGTGTAACAGGACCAGAATTGAATGATGCAGAAACATCAAGAAAACCTATCAAATTGATATCTAACAATGAGACAGATACCGAAGATGATTTCTTCTGTAAAAGCATTCGCGGCTATTTGCGACAATTGTCGCGTGTACATAAGATCAAAGCTAAAGTTGAAATGTTTCAAATACTGCAAAAGTACATCGAAATTGAAGAGTCATAATAGAATTGCTATTTATGTTTTTTGTACTGTTCTTTTAGTTGTTAGCGTAAGCTTTGTTGAAAATATAGCTAAAAATAATAATTATGTACTAGTTCTTTTTCAGTTTTTAAAACGATATGTGGTTAGGTGAGTTAGAACGGTTTTGGTTAAATAGAATTAGTCAATAAGAATTTTTCTATCAGAGCATCGATTTATAGAAGCAGTGAAAAATGTCGTAAGAGAGCTCACCTCATGTAAGACAGCCATTATTGCTAAGAAAGCAAAAAATGTGTTGGAAAAAAGTACGCACCAGAAATTAGCACCCGCATTTGTCAGGTTGGAGAAGCAGAAAATGGTCCTTACGTTTGTAGACATCCTCATTGAACACAAGATCAGAAAATTATTCATTGAACACCGAGAAGCTGACATTTTCTGTCTGGAACAATTTACAACAAGGTCTAAGAAGACTTCTAATAAGGATGGAAAATTATCAACAACGAACAAGTTGACATCCCTTTTATTGTACCCTCCAAGCTAAGTCTTTCTGTACATCAATTGTCATCCTTATGCAAATTTGAAAAGAATACGTCCAGTTCTAGCAATTGCCTTAACAGCGAGTACCTAAGAATAAGATTCCCAAACTATCTTATTTTATGATTCATTTTGGAAACATTAACATACTTGGCCGTTTTTTATCAATTTGTTAATTTAAAAAAGAAAAAACTTTAGCCTTTTCTTCTTCAGTATATATTTACACCCCAATTTATGTAAATTTGTTAACGTCTCCTCCTTTGAGGAGATGGATTTTCATCAACAACGACAGTTTTTGTAAGAACATCGTAAAAAGTACGATTGTTTTTTAAAAATAAAAATACAAAACAAACCGGAAACAGCAAAGCTAAAACAAGATTTTTAGCCACTGCTCTCAAAAATGCTCTTCGAAAGCCAGGGTTTGACGCTGGGTACATAATTGCACGTACTTGTCCATTTCCGTTCAAGTTTAAGCCTGGATCATCAATCCTCACCGTTACAACCTCAACATACACGATTCTCAATCGCAGTAGTAATTTGCCTGGTGTTGCTCCACCAACAATAAAACGTCCATTCATAGTCCATATAGCTTCGTAGAGACAAACAAATATTTTCATTAGAATTTCTAATGCCACAAGATCAGACGACAGCGATAGTAAGTCTGTTAGGCTCAGGAACTTTGTATCGTCATCAGTAACTGACTTTCTTAGATAGTCACTATCGAATTCGTAACTTCTGAAAGCAAAGAAAAAAAAGCAGTCATAATAGGCAATAGGAATACATCGCAGATATTTTGAAGTTATACAAATCTAAATCAAATATGTTTAGAAGGGTAAAGGTAATTGCAACTTTAAGCAGCAAAAGTATTGAAACGTCGACCATTTCAGCAAAGAATCGTTTCCACAATGGCGCAATAACGAATTCGTAGCCTTCATCATGACTGGAAGCTTCAAGAAAATGGTTAAAAGTCGTAATTGCATACAATGAAAATTGATGTGCCTACCATTTGGAGCAGTACTGAATCTTGTCGATTGTGAGTTTGGATGACTTGTTGAATTAGCATTAGGGGCGAGGTTTGCTGGTCGCTCGATGTTGGTTCCATTAAGGGAAAAATAATTCGGATAGTTTGAGGCCAAATAATATGGAAAACATGCTGTAGCGTTTTGCAAAAGCTTTGATTGATGAATCCAATGCTCTAGCTTTTTGAAGTACTCGTCCTTTGAGGAGATTTCTTCTTCTTTCATTTTTTACAATATATACTTTTGGTTGGTGTAGTTAAAATAAATTCAACTTTGGTTTAATTTCGATTTGGACAAGAATTTTTGTATTTTTTATTTATCGTGTATTGAAAAACATCCCCTTCATTTTTTGAAGTACCTGTCAAATAAAAGGTTTGTTCTTTGAACTTTAACCAGCTACGAATATGTCTTTTTTGACAGCACTTTAGTTGTTAAGTTTTTCGCAAAGGAATGTTTATAGCCACTGCCTGTTTTTATGGTGATTTTTATTTTGGGTCGGTTAATCCGCAACCAAGTTGGATTTTATTTATTTATTAAAGAAGAAACAAGGGCAGAGCGTCAAAGGCTTAGAGGAATAAGGAACAAGAGGGAAAACCACACACACACCACGGCAACTGCCCTCGAACTGACTTCACAAAAACCACTTTATTTTCGGATTCCGAAACTGGTTTCAGGATCCCAAAATGAGGAAATGGTTTTACCTCTTGTTCTTTATTCCTCTAAGGTCAAAGGTCATGCATTGATGTTCTTAAAATTTTGTTAAGGGTACCCCTTATGTTTTCTTCTGTCTCACCATCAAAAATGGAAGTCAAGCATGACATCAAAAATGGAAGTCAAGCATGACAGAACAAAGAAGAATTCGAAGTTGTTTCATGAAACAAATTTCTCCGTATAATAGCAGACTTTGGTGAAACAGCTTTGACGTTTCTCTTTTAGTGATGTGCCAAACCGTAAAATTTACAAACCGAGTTAACCCAACAACATTAGGCGTGTTTTTTTTTATGCTAGTATATAGTACAGTAAAAATTTCCCTTGGGGAACAACAACAAATCATTTTACTGTCGTAATTTTCCACAGTGAAAACAGGGATGGCATTGCTGTGGATTGATAGTTTCCAGCTTTGAAAATATGATGGCGCCACCAATGATTTCAGTTCATCAAAGCTTTTTCGAAAGGACGTGTTCAAAAAAAATGTGGTATTCGCAAAGAAATTTTTTCTCTCGATTAAAAATTAAAGAAATAAAAACTATATTCATATTGAATTTTTGCCCTGTTTCTTACCTGGTGGTGTATATAATACAGGATTTTGCACTAGTTCTTTTTTGCTGAAGCTAATAGCTTTACTTATGGAATTATTTGAATAAAAAATATAGCCCAATGCAAGAAAAAAACAAATCAAACAAACAAACAAAGCAGTAAAAAATGGTCAAAAGGGAAAGATATATGTATGAAAATTAAACATTCTTCAATAGAAATTCAAGTCTTGCTAGTGTTTCAACTTAATTTAATTTGGGTTGTGTTTATTTGTGCGGAATATTATAGTTCAATTTCACGGTTTTGTAAATAGAATCAACTTATTTTCTTTCTAAACCTATCGAAAAGACTGGTCAATAGTGTAAAATTGCTTTACCACAGGTTTGGTATAAAATTAAATTGATTCTGTTTGCCAATGGAAAATCTCATCAAAGATTAGTTTTTAATATCTTTTTACATACTCCCCGAACATACCCGAAAGTTTTTTTCAACAAAACAGCTGACTTTGACATAGAGCTTTCTTCACTGCTGGACGATGCCTCCAAAAATAGCAAAAAAGAGCTGTAAGAGAGAATCTGATGTATGGAAAATAAGAAAAAAAAATACAAATTCATAAATGGCTTGGTATCGTTATTCATTTGATAGAACAATTAACGAAACAAACCTAGTATGAATTTGATTTTGTTTCATCTTGAATTTCACAGAGAGCTTTGAGAAGTAGCAGCAAGCTTTGACGTTGAGCTCCATCTTGTTGCTGAAAATAGTACTGAAAATACTGTGGACGGATCGTTTTTTTTTAACTCGAATGCTGTACTATATACTAGGTTAAAAAAAAACACGCCTATTATAAGGGTAGTCATAACCCCTTGATGTGCACGCTAATTATAAAAAAAAAAAAAAACCCGAGTTGGATTTTGATTAACCCGAGTTGTAACTCGAGTAAGCTAACTCGGTTCACAAAAATAAATTTGCGCTTTTTCCTTCAATACTAGGCGTGTTTTTTTTTAACCTAGTATATAGTACAGCATTCCAGTTAAAAAAAAACGATCTGTCCACAGTATTTTCAGTACTATTTTCAGCAACAAGATGGAGCTCAACGTCAAAGATTGCTGCTACTTTTCAAAGCTCTCTGTGAAATTCAAGATGAAACAAAATCAAATTCATAGATACTAGGATTGTTTCGTTAATTGTTCTATCAAATGAATAACGATACAAAGCCAGGTATGAATTTGTATTTATTTTTTTTTTTTCTTATTTTCCATACATCAGATTCTCTCTTACAGCTCTTTTTTACTATTTTTGGAGGCATCGTCCAGCAGTGAAGAAAGCTCTATGTCAAAGTCAGCTGTTTTGTTGAAAAAAACTTTCGGGTATGTTCGGGGAGTATGTAAAAAGATATTAAAAACTAATCTTTGATGAGATTTTCCATTGGCAAACAAAATCAATTTATTTTTTATCCAAACCTGTGGTAAAGCAATTTTACACTATTGACCAGGGGCCGAATTACGGCACACGATATCGAGTGAGTGAGTAGCATTAGAGATCGAGTGAGTGTGTTACCGTTTTGGGATCACAGCATACGTGAGCTATCGTATCGTTTGTGTTTCTAAAACTGTAGTAGTTATATTCTACTACATCGAGTCTCTATCGATTTTCAGCGAGACTTTGTTTTTTGACATTTCTATTTGTGTAATTCGAAAAGTGGTTTGACTTGGTTAAAAGTGAACTAAATACTTAATTATGGATTATTTCTTTTTGTTAGGTAGTGATTCTGGATACCCTTTGGAGCCTTGGTGTATGACTCCATACAGATCACCGCAGGAAGGCTCGCCCGAGGGGATTTTCAATGATGTGCACTCCAAAGCCCGAAGCACAGTAGAAAGGGCTATAGGAGTTTTGAAAGGAAGGTGGCGAATCCTCAACTACAATCAAAGAGGAAGGTATAGACCAGAGAAGCATGCACGCTTTGGGAACATAAGTTGTGCACTGCATAATATATGCATAGAAAGGGCTATAGGAGTTTTGAAAGGAAGGTGGCGAATCCTCAACTACAATCAAAGAGGAAGGTATAGCCCAGAGAAGCATGCACGCTTTGGGAACATAAGTTGTGCACTGCATAATATATGCATAGATTTCAAGGTTCCGTTTAGAGACAATTTTTCTGAACAGGAAAATGTTCCTGACGAAGCGATTGAGGTTGGCAATGGTAATGCTAACAGAGTAGCAGAAAGAATTCGAGACTATATTAAAAGTTCTCTTATCTGAAGTGGGTAAGTTAAAGTTAATTACTTTTTTGTTTCTTGAACAAATGCACTTTCAAAATTTTCAGGCTTTGTATCCAGTGATATCCGGTGGTGTAGTGGATAGCATGTCTGCCTGTCAACCCGGGGGTTCTAAGTTCAAATCCCAACAGAAGCCAAAATACCATTTCCAATCACTAATATATACCAATTATATGCGTTACTTCAGGTAAAATATTTTTTGGCTATAAATATCCACTGTCTTGTGAAAGTTTCCTCCCTTAGCAATTATAGCCAACAGCATTATCCACTTCATCGGAGCTGTATCGCCTTTCGCGAGGAATTGGCAAGTCCAAGATAAACTTTTTAGGAACGCGGCGAATCACTTGTAAGCCAAGACCGCAATGTCAAGATCTACGACGGTGATGATAAGGTAAAAAAAAAATATGAAACAACCAAAACAACAGCTCAAAAATAAACTTTCTTTTAAAGACTCAATTTGAGGAAAGCGAAGTTATGCTTACAACAGAATACGGGAACGAAAGGGCGAGATATCTGAAGACGAAACGGTTCAATTCAAATCCTACCTTATGAGTTTGGGTATTGATGACCCAGTGACGAGAGATGCATTCAATAGCAACTCAGCTTACTTCAAAAGTCTGGCACGTCAAATATGTGAGCTTCTGTTGGATTGAGTGACATCAGAGTCAGGTTCCATATTCCAAAATCCAAAACAGAAAAAAGAAAATAGGAGCAAAGTGTTATATCGAAAGCAGCAGTTTCTATTTCAACAAAGTCCACATATTCTGCCCTCTCACCTCTCCTACGCCTAAATACATTCTCGAACAGTTCTCTGCCTTCAACTTCCACTGCACTGACCACTGAGTCAACTCAAAAGACAATATCATGGGATCAGTCGTTGGTTCCCTTTCGAAGAAGACTGTAGTAGATATGGCAAGCCCAACAGCGCAATTTGTTCGTAGTCAAATCCAATCTAATAAGGTTGTGATATTTTCCAAATCATACTGCCCAATTTGCACCATGGCCAAAGAGGTTACTTCAACGCAAGAGTATTAATGTTTGGAAGACAAAACTTAATCTTTTGTTGTATATTCACAGCAATTCAAGAAGCTCAATGCCGAAATGCACGTGATAGAACTAGAAACGAGGAACGACTGTGATGAAATCCAAAATGTCCTTGGTGAAATGACCGGAGCAAGAAGTGTGAGTTGAGTTTTTTTTTTTTATTGAATTTTACAAATCCAAAGTGAAATGGAAAAATTGGTTGAGTTGACGGACAACAATTGTTTTCCAGACATCTTCCACGTCATGATTCACACTTGATTTTAGATTACTTATTATGTGATATGCTTTGCTTATTTATGTTTTGTGACTTGTCAATTCTAGGTGCCGCGCTGTTTTGTAAATGGGAAATTCATCGGCGGTGGAACTGATGTTCAGCAAATGTACCAAAACGGAGAATTGCAGGCTATACTAGCATAAAGTTTTAGAAAACAAAAAGTTTTCAATCGAAAACACGCTTACTTGTGTAGAATTTTGTTAAAAATTATTTTACATTCTGTATGTCTACTTTTGCTTTGTTAAGAAAAATTGTGTAATATATTGAATGTTTTTGAAACCAAAACAATTACTCGCTGGTAATTAATTTAACAATTACCTATACCAACTTACTGCAAGCGAAATACTTATTTCCAATAAACATCGGATATAGATGTCAAAGCATTTCAGCATTCGCTTTTTTGAGTGCTAGAAGACAGCTTCAATCTGAGGAATTGTAGGATTGACGAGGTCTAAAACAGCGAAAAATTTGAAAAGGTATAGGAAGCGAATGTTTTTGCTAGCTTCTTTTATAGCGTTATTATAGGTTGTATAAACAAAAACTTTGTAGAAAACTTTTTTTTCGACGTTTAAGGTTTGTCAGATAAGAGAATGGACGAAGTTTAATGATAATAATCCAATAAATGAGTTTCTCTAAAACATTCGCTTCCAGTCGAACGTTCGATTCGCTACTCATAATAGGGACCTAAAGGACTTCTTTTCGAATAGACGTGTGTGGATTTTGAAGATTCGTGCAAAAATTTCGTTTTTTCTTGTCGAAATGTAGAGTTCGTTATTAATTGCGTTTCCTTTTCAATTGTCAATGTCTCATTGAAAAGACGAGCATGGGAATATGGAGTTACTCTTAATACGAGAGATATACCACTTGTACTGAAAAACACTAAATCGAAAATAGTTTGCTTATTATAAATTTTTGAAATTCAACACACACCAAAGTCTTTTTAGTAACAATTTTATTGAACAAAACAAAACAATATTTCAGTCAGTAATTCGTTAAAAAAAAAAAACGAAGGTTAATAATGAAATTAAAATAAACATTATTCGTTTTAAATCAGCAATTTTTTTCGAGCTTAACTTTCTTTGGCTTTGGACAGGAGCCAGCGGAGTTGACTGATGGGCGTAATCGTCCTCCATTTCCAAAAACTCTGTGTGGAGCATTGAATTTAAGGAAGTGAGCGGATCTATGCTCTCAAATGTTTCAGCTAGAAGAGCTGCAGTTGACGTGGAAGGCAAATGCGCGGGTGATTGCGGAGTTTCTTCAAGTAGACTCACCGGGTTGGAAGCTCCAAAATTTTTTACTGCAATGCCTTCCACTGCAACATCGAGCCCAGCTGCTGACAAAATCAGCTCATCAGCCACTGTCAACAATTTCTCCTCGAATGGACCACCGCCAGTTCGCACTTTGGAGGCTTTATTGAAAGACAATTTGTTCTTCACTTGGTACTTTTGGTCTGCAAATGTCTAAACGAAAGAAAATAAAACATTAAAAAGTAATTATCTAGCCTCGGCTCAGATTTATAAACATAATAATTTTTCATCATATATTTCCTAAGATCTTGGCGTATATAATGCAAATCATCGTCTAAAGAATAAAAGTAGGTACTAACCTTCCTCCAGCCTTTATGATCTTTTATTGGTGGTCCAATTGAGTTGAGCCGCTCTGTCAGCTCCTTCCAAAGCCTCAAAGAAGTGCCCTTCCCCTGCTGACAATTTGGCAACAGGTTTTTTGCCAAATTGGGATTTTTGGCCATAAATTCAGCCATCATGTTTTTCTGTTGCATGTTTAGTTTATTTAAGTTTGACCTAAAAAGATTATTGGTTAAAATTTTCATACTAATTAAATCAAACAATAATATTTACATATTTTAAAGGTAATTTCCTCCTATCCGTGAGCTCTTTATACTTCGAATGAAATTCAGTTCGATAACTGAAGACAAAATTTAAAATTATTGTACTAGATGCTCGATAGTTAACTCGATAACGTGCGAGGTAATGCCAAATACACACAATTCAGTCACGTATTATTCGATCACGTGTGCGGTAATTCGGCCCCAGTCTTTTCGATAGGTTTAGAAAGAAAATAAGTTGATTCTATTTACAAAACCGTGAAATTGAATTATAATATTCCGCACAAATAAACACAACCCAAATTAAATTAAGTTGAAACACGTCTTGCTAGTCCCAAACTTGAATTTCTATTGAAGAATGTTTAGTTTTCATACATATATCTTTCCCTTTTGACCATTTTTTACTGCTTTGTTTGTTTGTTTGATTTGTTTTTTTCTTGCATTGGGCTGTAGTTTTTATTCAAATAATTCCATGAGTAAAGCTATTAGCTTCAGCAAAAAAGAACTAGTGCAAAATCCTGTATTATATACACCACCAGGTAAGAAACAGGACAAAAATTCAATATGAATATTGTTTTTATTTCTTTAATTTTTAATCGAGAGAAAAAATTTCATTTTTTTTGAACACGTCCTTTCGAAAAAGCTTTGATGAACTGAAATCATTGGTGGCGCCATCTTATTTTCAAAGCTGGAAACTATCAATCCACAGCAATGCCATCCCTGTTTTCACTGTGGAAAATTACGACAGTAAAATGATTTGTTGTTGTTCCCCAAGGGAAATTTTTACTGTACTATATACTAGCATAAAAAAAAACACGCCTACTATGTTTTGAAAAATAGAAACAAAGCAAAATTTTCAATCAAAATAAACGGATTTAATCAAAACAATTAATTTCTAGCTCGAGTAGCAATATGTACCCAAAACATTCAAACCGTCTACCTATTAACAGACGACTATCAAAAAACAAAAAAAAACATCTAGTTTAACAGATGTGTGTGTTTCTGTATGGCTGCGCAAGTAACTCACTTGCTTTGATGCTTTATATACTACTGCCGGTCAACTATGGACTTTGTATAAGTGCATTATTGTGTTTGGCACAGACCGCAACTAAAGGAGGGTAGTTTTGATTATGTTCAAGTTAACTCGGTCTGCTTGCATACATTTCATTTCAACGCTTCGGTTTTTTCTTCGGTTTGCCAACTCGGTTTGAAAAAATATAAACCGAGTCAACTCGGTTTGACTCGGTTTATGATACCGACACATCACTATTCTCTTTGTCTTTGCTCGTGTTTTTGTTTATTCTGTTTCATTTGGTTCAAAAATAAGTAATAATACTAATAATAATGACTTCTTTGTTTTTCAATTGCCAATAGAAGAGGTTTTGAAGCAACCAGGCACTACTAGATAACTATTTTCCCCCAAAAATAAAAACAGCGAATGAAAGATAGTCTGCTATTATACGGAGAAATTTGTTTCATGAAACAACTTCGAATTCTTCTTTGTTCTGTCATTCCGTGTCGCAAGTGTTATTATACGATGAAATCCAGTTTCATGAAACTATTTTCACATTTCTCTTTATCTTTCATTCGCTGTTTTTATTTTTGGGGAAAAATAGTTATCTAGTAGTGCCTGGTTGCTTCAAAACCTCTTCTATTGGCAATTGAAATACAAAGAAGTCATTATTATTAGTATTATTACTTATTTTTGAACCAAATGAAACAGAATAAACAAAAACACGAACAAAGACAAAGAGAATAGTGATGTGTCGGTATCATAAACCGAGTCAAACCGAGTTGAACCCAAACCGAGTTGACTCGGTTTACATTTCTTTAAACCGAGTTGGCAACCGAAGAAAAAACCGAACCGTCAACCAAATAATTAAAATGAAATGAATGCAAGCATAACATAATCAAAACTACCCTCCTTTAGTTGCGGTCTGTGCCAAACACAATGCACTTATACATATAAAGTCCATAGTCGACCGGTAGTAGTATATAAAGCATCAAAGCAAGTGAGTTACTTCCCAGTAGGAAATTTCCAAAAATTCACTACTGAAAATGCTGCCTTTTCCTCAGGGAAAAGTAGCTGCACTAGTGCATTTCCTACTGAATCCTTTGCTGAATTTAACATGGGGTTGTCATTGGCAAGAAGCACCTGCACACTTTCTCGATGAATGAGATGTAAGGAAATCACCATACCCATGGCATCTTCGTTTTCATGGCTTCATGGTTTTCCGCTATGGGAGTTTCTTGCAGATATGTGTTCTGAGGAGTATGTTTTTCACAGGATACCTACTAAGGACAAGAATGCATTTGGGGAAAAACATACATAATGGAAATAATAAATGCATTTAAGAAAAAAGCAATCGTCTGTTGTTTATTTGATACATCTATTATGAGTTAAATGTACATATAAATTGCACAACCGTCTTGCTTAATCACAAAATTGAAACTAAATCCAAGACCCATTGAAGCAACATGTAACACAAAAATAAAGATATTTTAAAGCGAATAAACGAAAGAAAGAGAAAAGAAAGGGTTGTTTTCTCATACTTAATTTTGTCGCTACCTGATTGGCGTTTCTCAAAGAGGATTTTGCTGTACATCGTGTTTTCTTCTTTATTTTCTTCTGAAAACAACGCACAAGATTCAACTTGAACTGCAAACTGCCTACCAATTGGATGACATTTCATTAGTGTATTCATTGATGACCTTTTCCCTAATGAAAGCACCAGATGAATTCCTCGAGGTAATTATCCTTTTTTTTCACTGGTGAGCAGATTTCCTACTGGGTTGCGCAAGCATACAGAAACACACACACCTGTTAAACTATTTTTTTTTTGTTTTTTTGATCGTCGTCTGTTAATAGGTAGACGGTTTGAATGTTTTGGGTACATATTGCTACTCGAGTTAGGAATTAATTGTCTGTAAAATATCCAGAGTCAAGTCAAACCGAGTTGGACTGCGCATTGCGTTAATTTCTTTCTTGTGTGACTTTTTTTTAATTCATTTTGATTAAATCCGTTTATTTTGATTGAAAATTTTGCTTCGTTTCTATTTTTCAAAACATAGTATTGAAGGAAAAAGCGCAAATTTATTTTTGTAAACCGAGTTAGCTAA
The DNA here is from genome assembly GCA_914767635.1 of Melanostoma mellinum. NCBI lineage: Eukaryota > Metazoa > Arthropoda > Insecta > Diptera > Syrphidae > Melanostoma > Melanostoma mellinum. The sequence continues at coordinate 231,106,326 of OU612058.1, read as the reverse complement.
CTCGAGTTACAACTCGGGTTAATCAAAATCCAACTCGGGTTAACTCGGTTTGTGAATTTTACGGTTTGGCACATCACTAAAAGAGAAACGTCAAAGCTGTCTCACCAAACCATAGCCCATGCGACACAGGGTAGCTCATTGTCCATCTCTCTTTTTCGAACTTTCGCTCTCTTTTGCACTTATGGTGTTCGAACAGTTTCATGAAACAAATTTCTCCGTATAATAGCAGACAATGTGAACCACACCTAAACGCCAAGTTTTTTTCCGAATTTTATTTGACATTTCTCTATTTCAGACTTATTCAATTTGAACCATGGAGAGATACACAATCCAACAAGGTGTTAAAGTTATCCAGACTTATTATGAAAATGGGCGTTCAAATCAAAATGCTCAATTGGCTCAAGAACTAAAGCCTCTTGACCATTCCAAACGTCGTGAATGGGCAGAATGGTGGCAAGAAATGGCAACAGTGGATGATCAATTTTCGAAGAAAATCATCTTCAGTGATGAGGCACATTTTCACCTCAGTGGATTCGTCAATAAACAGAATTGCCGCATTTGGGCGAATGAGAATCCAAGAGTGATTGTCGAAAAACCAATGCACCCACAAAGAGTGACTGTTTGGTGCGGTTTATGGGCTGGCGGCATCATCGGGCCTTATTTTTTCCAAAATGAGGCCGGTCAGGCAATTACTGTGAATGGTGTTCGTTATCGTGAGATGATAACGAACTTTTTATGGCCCGAATTGGAAGATATGCATGTGGACGATATGTGGTTTCAGCAGGGCGGTGCCACTTGCCACACAGCTAACGAAACAATGGCTCTTTTGCGCAACAAATTCAATGGCCGTGTTATCTCACGTAATGGCGATGTCAATTGGCCGCCAAGATCATGTGATTTGACACCGTTGGACTTTTTTCTTTGGGGTTATTTGAAAGAAAAGGTGTACGTCGATAAGCCAGCAACAATTCAAGAGCTAAAGGATGAGATAATTCGACACATTAACGGCATAGAACCTCCATTATGCCTCAGGGTCATCGAAAATTTGGACCATCGGATGGAGGTGTGCCGCCGTGGTCGCGGCGCCCATTTGGCCGATATTTTGTTCCATACATAATTGAGTAATACCAATATATCATAATAAAATAAAATTACAATAATTTCCTAAATAGTTTGTGTTTTATTCAAAATCAACATCGGCCCTTGAAATTTAACCACCCTTTAGCAGACTTAGCGGAATTGAATTGGGTTGATGAACTATTTAGCGCTATACATGAGCAATTGTAAGCTATACCTATTTATGTTATGATGTCCAATGAACAAAAATCTAATTTCTATTTTTATGTTATAAAACCAATACCGAATCCGTTCGGAAAAATAACACTTTTTCAATCCGTACGGATTCAATTTCTGTTTAAATTCGTTCGAAAATAAATGTGTAAATTATGTATGTTACTGACGGATGGACCCTATCGGCAAACTCTTTAAAGAATTTTATTTCTCCTGAACCTCCTTCGCAATGAATTGTCCCCAGAACAAATTTTAATATTCACAAAGATATCAACATAAAAAACAAACATAAATGTTTTTGCACTCTACATTCCTGGCGTTTACTTCTACGTCCCTACAAAAGTGAATGGGAAACAAATCAAGCAAAATGATTTTAAAATTTTCAATGGGAGTCGCTTAAAATTTTGCAAGGAACTTTCCATCATCATTGCCTATACTAGTTTGTATGAAACATGGAGATAAAATATGGGGATGCAATAATAACCCAAGCCCCAACTCAGGTCCCTATTATGAGTAGCGAATCGAACGTTCGACTGGAAGCGAATGCTTAAGAAAAACTCATTTATTGGATTATTATCATTAAACTTCGTTCATTCTCTTATCTGACATAACTTAAACGTCGAAAAAAATAATTTTCTACGAAGTCTTTGTTTCTACAACCTATAATACCGCTATAAAAGAAGCTCGCAAAAACAAAACGAACGTTCGATTCGCTACTCATAATAGGGACCTGAGGCTCTAGTCTAGATTTTCTCTTTGCCAAATTTCAATTATATTAAAACAGCTGACGATAAAATTTCAAATGATGGGAATTATAAAGGTATCATAAGAAATTCTAATATTCAGGAAATTTAAGAAACAGCTAATTGTCCACAAGTCGTTATGGTCCAGCACTTATTCGTATGTCGCTCTTTATAGGCTTAATAAGTAGAGAAACAATCAGCCCTATCGAGGTAACCGCCGCGCCGGAGCGGAGTTTGCTCCTCAACGCATCCTTTTTCGGAGATTCAATTTTGCTTCGAAGTAGTTGTCGTCGTAAAAAAATGTTTACAGACGCGGTAACGCATGGTCTCGAAACTTTAAACTTTCCGCAGTAAAAACGTATCGGAGGACGTCGGATCGGTCGATCGGACAACTACCACCATTGTATATAGAAACTATAGAATTGTTATGTAGACTTTTTGGCTGGTGGTCTCCGTGCCAACTTAGCAGTCTCCGTTCCAAGCAATTTGTTTTACCATTGTGTGTAGAGAAACGAATGCTGCGCCACCATGCTCGTCCGGTCCAAACCACTGTTAAATCGATTCATGAACTTACTAGAGTTTCTATATACAATGCTACCACGAAACAAAATGTCTCCGATCGGAGAGAATTCCGCTCCAACTCGACGGTTACCTCGATAGAGCCAAAAAGCTCTAAATGAACAATGAACAATTCAATTGCTCACTGAATGAACATAACGACGTGTATAAGTTAATAAATAGGGTACTCCAACAAAGCTATCGAAACCTCGGGACTTGACGCATTTCAAGGACCTGCAAGCCGCCTTAAAGAAAGCTAATTCAAAGTCCAATCAAACGTGATTTATGCTCACTGAACCTTCTAAATACAGCATTCCCATCATACAGAATATATATTTGTTGTCTTCTTATTCTATAAGATAATGATAACGATATTTTATTAAAATGAGTAAAATTTGAATACATACATACACAAGTTTAAAATATTTATTGAAATATTTTTTGATTCATTACTAAATTTAAAACCAATTGTTTCATACAATTTTTGTTCACTCTTGCAGTATGTATTCTACATACTATTTAGCTTAGATCTTCATAATACGGTTGAGCTAATGGAAACCAATTACAGTTTTGTTTTATTTCTCACAAGGAATTCAATAAGAAGAATTAATAAATACACAAAACAAAATGTTTTTTTAACTAAAAAGTTATATATCAAAGGACTAATATTGTGGGACTATGTTGTTTAGATATTAGATGTTATCTAAGTGGAAGAAATTAAATTTAAATAAATGCTTGCGCCCATACCGTACAGATATACAAATGATAGTCTGTTTGTTTCAATGAAATATTATTAAATTATCCTAAACTGCTCTTATAACTTAAAGCGATACGAGTGTATCAGTTGGGCGTCAAATTTATTCCACTGCTGCCTCCACTGTTGCCTCTGGTTCAGCGACTGGAGCTGCGGCCGCATCCGAACCTGCGTCATAGCAGGTGTTCTCGTTGTTACTTTCTACTGGAGCCCTTTCTGTCTCAACGAAATTATCAGATTCCATTGGCTTATTTTCGAAAGCCGGAGCTGGTTCGTCATATAATGGAGTATTTACTGAGTTATTCCTTTCTTCCTTCTTGCTGGGTTGATCTTCATAAGGAGCTGCAATTGGAGCCGCAAACTGTTGTTCTTCGTTTGATTCTATATGCTTCTCTTCAAATATTTTTCCGTTACTACTTTCATTTTGTGGTCTCATCTCTTGTTGCTGCTGTTGTGGTTTATTCCTTTCCCCACTGTCTAGGTTGTGCTCAGAAAGCTCCTCATCCCAATCTTCTTCAGTGTCTAATGGGACACTAGCAGCTTGTGGCTTTGGTATAGGAGCTTTACTGAATGGATTTTGAGCTATTGGAAGGTCGTCACGATGTTCACTAGACATTCGGCGATTTCTGGGTATTCGATCTATGTCACCGCCACGTCGTTCTCGAGATGTTCGATCTCGAGAATTCCTATCATTCATCGGCCTTCGACCACCAGCCACCCCACGATCTCTATCACGACTCATACGATTATCATCGGGACCGTCTCTATCACGACCTGCTGCAAAACGGTTACCTCTTCTCTTGAAAACTGAACCATCGTCGTCTTCATCGTTATCTCGCCAGTTATTTGGCCCACCACCACCACCACCACCACCGCCACGACCACCCATCCCTCCTCCTCGACCACCACCTCGACGATCATTCATGCCGCCGCGGCCGCCACGCATTCTATTGCCACCGTCCATATCGCGATCGAAAGGATTTCGTTCGTTGAAATTGAATCCACCACCTAAGAGTAAATTTCTTTTACTTAGAAAAAAAAAACCTATGAAAATTCAATGTAAGATCGTCTCACCTTGCGGTCCACCTTGAGGGCGATTACCTTGCCCGCGCATAAACATTCCCGGTCCTTGTCCCATCCCAGGTCCATTCATACGATTGTTGAATGCAACCGGAGGTTGAATGCGCATTTGCATTAAACTATTTGGTTGATTGAATCTGTTTTGCATATTTGGGAAGAAGTCACCTCCACCTCCCCCACCTCCTCCGCCACCGCCTCGACCACCTCCTCCACCACGACGATCATTGAAATCTAAAAAATGAAAAAATTCATAGGAATTTAACCAAAAGCCTCGTTAAATAAAGCACTACAAAACTTACCATCACCACCACCACCATGTCTCATGTCAAAAAAGTCGTTTCTCTGGGGATGATTGTTTATTTCAAAAGGTGGAATGTTAACGGGCGGACCACCTCTTCGCTGATCATTGAAGATAGGTTGCATGCCAGGTCCTTGCATGTTGTTTGTATTTTCTCGCCACATATCGCCATCAGAATGATCTCCACCACGATTACCACGATCTCGGTTTTGATCTCTGTCGTCTCGAGCTCCCCAACGTGAGTTGCCACCACGGTTCCTATCATTTCTGTCTCGACTAAAATCATCGCTATTTTCATTGCCACCTCCACCTCCACCTCCACCTCCGCCACCACCCATCATGCCCATTCCACCTCCATCTAAAAAGCCTCCTGGTCCACCAGCCTGAAACATAGGGGGTGGTTGATTGAAATTCATTGACGGAGGATTTAGCGGCGCATGTTGTATAGGGTTATCTGATACCATGTCATCTTCCATTTCGATGTCCATTTGATCATCACTCGAAGCATTACCTCCTTGAATCTGTTGAAACGGATTCGGCGTGGGAATAGGCAATGGCTGCATTAGACCAGGATTACTGATAAATGGTGCTGGTGGTATATTACCATCAGGACGCATGTTAGGAGGAGGAACATTTTTATCTATTTGCGGTATAGGCGGATAGCCTGGCGGTGGCAGCATTCCCGGTGGTATTAACATTGGGTGTGGTGGTGGCAATCCTGGTGGCACCATCGCAGGTGGCATTGGTATTCCAGATACTAAGTTACCAGGCATTGGTACACCCATGGGAGGCATTATTCGTGGAGGTGGGCCACTCATAGGCGGTGCCATTGGAAATGGTGGCGGCATCGTCATCATACCTCCAGCTGTTGGAGGTGGTTGAGTTATGTCTATTTTGGGCATAGCCTCCATACCAAACATCATTGCCGATCCACCACTAGCAATATTTTCATTGATATTCTTCAGTTTATTAATTTTCTCCTTCATCCAATCAGGCATTGAATCCTCATCAAACATACCACCCTCTTCTAAGGCATCGAAATCAGTATCTTTTTCCAATTTATCCCATGGTATATAAGTGACCCCCAATTCCAAGTCCCAAAAGTCTTTCCATTCCTTACTTTTGACGCCTTTTCCTGCCGCCCATGATATTGTTATTGCTCTGCCTTGAAGTTTATAGTTTTTTAAAGCAGTCATTGCTTTGCTAGCATCTTGACGACGGTTCATAACAATGAAAGCACATCCACGAGGAACGATTTGATCAATGCTTACAATATCACCGTATTTGCCAAATGTATCAGATAGCTCCTCTTGATAAACAAGTTTGGACAAGTGTCCCACCCAAAGTGTGGTACTGCAAACTAAAATAAAACAAAATTTTAATTTACCGAATCAGCAAATTTATAAATTTAGTCTTTTTTTCGAAATGGCACACTCGTCGTATAATGGAGCATA
>OU612058.1:231077552-231099649 GCA_914767635.1 Melanostoma mellinum | reverse complement strand
CTAATGTCAATCAGTGCTTATTGTAAAAAAAGCAACAACAAAAAGAGAAAAGAAACAATCACTATTTCAGACTCCCAATTTTCAAGATAACAATAATAACGAGCAGAAAAAGAGCCGAAAATGGAATCATAGTTTTGTTGCAGAAGTTTGTGTAAAGAAATTAGAAATTTCTTTTTCAAATGGACATACATAGGGTGACGCAACAGAGCTGGGAGCCCCAGCGCTAGCGCATCTCTCATAACCATGCATTGGGGGTATTAAAGGGACCTACAACTTTCTGCTGGTTCCGAACGGCTAATCGAGAAAGCTCGCGAAAGGTGATACCCGTTGAAGAACATTTTTTATTTATGTTGGGATTCGAACCACTACCCTTCCGCCTAACAAGCAGACATTACGCCTCGGGAAGCACTTTTGGACAAACTTCCAAAAGTACATGAACACTTTTGGCATGAATTTACAACAAAATTTTGCCGTAAGAAATTGTCGGGAAGCACTTTTGGACAAACTTCCAAAAGTACATGAACACTTTTGGCAGGAATTTACAACAAAATTTTGCCGTAAGAAATTTGCAGGGTGGAGAGATTTGCTGCTCTCTCTCTCTCTCTCTCTCTCTCTCTCTCTCTCTCTCTCTCTCTCTCTCTCTCTCTCTCTCTCTCTCTCTCTCTCTCTCTCTCTCTCTCTCTCTCTCTCTCTCTCTCTCTCTCTCTCTCTCTCTCTCTCTCTCTCTCTCTCTCTCTCAAAGAAGAAGAAGAAGAGCTAAACAGAAAAACACCGAAATTTGTCGTTCTGGAGTTTTAAGTTTTTTTGTAAATTTTGACCCATTTCATAGTTTTTAACATTGCTGGAAAATAAGTAATATGCTTTTTGTTGGCGTTTTTGATAACGAACTTTGATTTGATTTGTGTAAGGTGATTATCACTTTGTCTTTCTGTTAGACTTGAAAACATATTCGCAGACGGCGTACCCCACCGGCGAATCACCAATGTGAAGATAAGTAGTTACGAAATTGCACCTCACGAAAAACCTTCAGACATAATATTTTGAAAACTATTCACGATATATGGATTGATAGCGAATAACATTCTAGTGTAATGTTAAAATGTGTGTAAATAGGGTTTTCTGGTGCGATTATCGTCGAAGCATGGCGTTTTTTGTGAACATTTTTCGTCAAATGATCACAAAATTCAAAATTTTCAAATGCCTTTTTTGTGTTTCTAAAGCCTTTTTCACCACACAGTGTAGTTTCAGCAAGTATGAAGCAGCATTTTTTTCGTTTCCTATATCACAGAACATGAATCAACCCCCAAAGCTGACTTTTGCTTTTTTCTTATACATATTTTCGTAGATATTTGGCATCAACGTAGCACGTTTATGAGCAATAATTTTGGTAACAACTTTCTCGGAAATTTTCAGGCTAAATTAGCTTAATTTTATCATATATGTGTGTCATGTTATCTTGTAAAATTTGAAAAATTCGTTCTCTCTAGTATTTAATAAATACAATTCTTCGCGTCGCAATGATGAAGATAGAAGGATTTCACAAAACATTATGTTAAAAACTATTACGCGCGCACTTTCATGTCATTAAAATAGCGACAAAGAACACCTCCATTGGGATTGTCAGTTGACATTTGATTATTGATATTTTAGATAGAGTGTTTGTTGTTTCTATAGAAAATACCAATTATCCTTTATCAACAGACAACCATGATAGGGGTGTAAGAGCATAATATGCAATTGCTCTTATAAGCTCCATTATACGACTGCAATGTTACAGAAAAATAATTAATAGCAAACAGTTGTTAAAATTGGTGTATTTGAAAGAATATTACCACTCAAGTGATCCTTTTTCATATCGGGCAATCCCTTCCTGCGACGTTCACGTTCATGTTCACGTTCTTTCTCTTTCTCTTTGTCGCGATTACGTTCAACCAAGCGCTCACGTTCACGATCGCCTCTGTCGCGTGAATTGCGTCGCCTATTTGTTCTATTTGTTGGAGAACGGCTTCTAGACCTTGACCTCGAACGACGTCTTCTATCACGTACCGGTACTCTCTCTCGGGGCGACCTTGATCGACTGCGAGATCGTCTTCTCTTGTAGCGTTCTCGATCCGGTGATGGACTTCTCGAATCATTACCGTCCAGGTTTATAACCTATTTTTGTTGTTTCCAAACAAAATGATGTCAAAAAAGAAAAAAACACAAAGAAAAAAACCAAATTACGAAACAAAAGTTACGTGGTTTTCATTATTGATTTGTAATTTCATTTCAATTTCGTTTCATAACAGTCGTATGTTGACGTGTGCGTTTTGTTTTACCGGTTGAAAAATTAATTAGTACATTATCTTCATCTTTGCGATCGAGCGAAAATTGTTTCTATTATTCTTTTTTTTTTTTTAAATTAATCAAATTTAAAATAACTTACCAGCTGAGTACGCAAACGTTGTTATACGGATAGTCCGGCGGAATTTCGTTTATATTAAATCTTACCTTTTTTAAAGTTGGAAATTCCGACGACGATTAAATTTAAATGTTACATACTTTTGTTTTTAAATAGTTGTGAAAGTTTGAACAAATGAAGGATCTAATTTTCTAATTAATCTAAATCGCACTCTTATGTGCAACATGGCCTTGTTTTTCTCCAGAAAAAGGGTAAATACCAATTACAAGATCACATACACTTGGCAATCATTCTGTTTCCCCTGAAATTCGGATTTTCATGGAGTGGTTGCACCATAACGAGTTGTAAAAATAAAAATTGAAATAGAGCTCGTTATGTGTATAAAATCTATCGAAGGAGTTTTTCAACCAAAAGAGTGACATTATTTCGAGTGGGTGATAGATAAAATAAGCAAGTTCAAAACTCAAAGAGTCTTGCACCTTAACGAATTCCAGCGACTTACATTTTTTGTCGATTCCAAACTAATTGGGATGACGCTTTTAATCAAGCCAATCCAGGACCACCACAGATTGGATAGCGGCTATACTAAAATCTCTTTTGTTGTTAGAAAGTGGCAAGTAGATAGAGAAAATTTCAAGGTATCTACCCCGCATGTGCGTCACTTGTTAAATATATATAGAAATATAATAGAATTCTTCTGCTACGCCTTCAGAAAGTAGTACAAATAAATATCAAGTTAGGCTATAAAAGAATTCACTCAGAAATTGATCAAGTTCATAATCACTTTACATGATCACTTTAGACACCTTTTGAAGAAAAGATAATTTATTAGGTGTGGGCTTTTGGATGCTTCGCAAGATGCAAACTAGATGTGGCTAAAATTATTAAAATTAAATAAGTCTCACAAGTTACGCCCTAGCTATGCGGTCTAAATTACTTCATTGACGTCAGCTGTAAGCTTTTCAATGCAAAGTTCTCTTAAACAAACAACCTGTTTTGGCACTCGGTTAAAAAGTGGTAATCATTTCCGGCCGTCGACGGTTGATGTCTTTTTCAACAATGACAAGGCAATGTCTTGAGAGCGACTTCAGCTGATTGCAACCATTCTAGATCATGGATCCACGAGTTGGCAGTAAAACTGCCAAAATATTTAATTCACGATTTAATTATTTTGAGATGCTTACGAGCTTAAGCTCTTCGGCTACGTTTCTCATGGAGACATTTAAAAGGCTATCACTTCCCAAGAAGAAAAAGAAAGAATTTTAGACCCCAGTTCATGCCACATGGACAAGTATTTATATATGAGGCTAGTTGAGTGAATTGTTAGAAACTTTTTTTTGTTAATTATTCACCCTTAGTGCGATAGGCGTTTCACTAAAACGCCTAAAAATGACAGAGCTCCAGCCGCGATAATTTTTGTTTTCATAAAAATATAAGTTCAGCCCTCCATCTGTTCCTCATTGCTCTTACCATTCCCTCAAAAAAGTTATTTTATTTAAACGGCAATTGTGGCACTTAGAAATAAGTCATCTTACTGGCGTTTTATTAAAACGCCATTCGTTATAAGGGTGATCATTATAGAACTATTATTGTTTTTTTTTTTTTTGTTAAGTCAGCCACACTTAGTCTCTGAATCATTTAGATTTCATTAGTTGGGTTTATTTAGGGTTATTGGAGATTTTCTGTTTAAACTATTATTGCATTGAATTAGGTACATATATTACTAGCTTGCTTCCTAGTTGTTTACATAATATAACTCCTGTCATATCGTTACATGCATTAAATTCATATATATACACTCAAAGGCAAAATCAACCGCTCCCACAATTATCTTAGATATTATTTAAAAAGAAAATTCTACGTAGTATGTAACTCTCTTCTGGTCACCATCAGCACATTCTGTTTTAGTCTAAGAACAATGCGTTCTTTCACTGACCAACCGTTCAATAAGCATTCTTGTGCAAGACGAATTTATGATTTTCATGATTGATCTAAGTTTTTTCTTTACTTTGTATCTTCATTTAAGAGCCAACTATAGTGTATTTAACAGAGCTTAATGTATTGTCAAAACCAAATGAAAAGTTTCCGAAAGTTTTCGTTAAACAAAAAGCAACTATAATAGATTCTGGCTACTTAAACAAATGTCAAACTCTCACAAAATTAATTATTTCAGTTATAAAATCTGCTGCCATTGTTATCATTTTTATTATTCTTATATAAGAATAAATTGTAAGAGACAATAACTTGCAAACATGCGTTGAGCTGAGTTGAGTTGATGTGCTTTAAATTTGACATTTACATAAGTTCGAGCCAATCTGACATGACTTGTTTAAATTCGTGAAATTGAACGAAACTGAGTAGAAAGTCTATTATGGCTTGTATCATATAAAATAGTGAATTGGCTCATTCGATCAAGTAGGCGTAAGCTCGGTTAAGTGTATTATAGTTAGCTTTTTACTCTTACAATTATCAATTCAATTTAAAGAGTGTAAGTTCCTCCACAAATAATGGACAACCGCTCGCTCTGTCTCATAAAAATGAAAGTGCCAAAGTTTTAAAAATTTAGCTTAATTTAAACCAAACGGGATAGCACTAAACATGTGTATCTGTTAATTGTGCCCATGAATGCGCATACGAAAAACATACATACAACGAATCGATTTTTTTAAAATAAATATTTTTTTTTAACACCACTTTAACTACAGTGGCGGAAACGTGTGGTAACAACCCTTTTGCTGTATAATGGGTTTGCCTTATGAAAAAAAAAAATCTTATAACCGTTAAAGTCCATAAATCTTTTGTTTGAGCTAAGAACAAGGGTTTATGAAAACCTTTCATTTCCGCCACTGTAATTATTGTTGTTCTGTCTCCAAATTTGTGTATAACAACATAAGGTACAGCTGATTTAATTTTGCACCATTGTAAGACTAGCAGCCACGTCAGCACAAGATAGTAATAGTTTGGAACACAAATTGGTTTGATGAAGCTTCACCATTCCAAATTATGACCAACTATTATATGCAACAGTGCGACGAAACGGAAATTTTTGTTTACCTCAATTTTAGATTCCTCTGAGACGAATTCCACTTCTTTGCCAGATATATCAGCAGCCTCATTAACCGCGGAGTTCTGTTTGTAAAAAGTAAAAAAGAAAAATAGCAAAAACATCATACACATGTACATAACATCACTATTCTTTACATTTCTTTAAACAATAATTCAAATATGTATATACAAGAGCTATAATAAAAAAAAAACAATACCTTGAGCACATTTTGTATGTGTTTTTCAAACGCTTCTTCCTGCATACGCAACTCATTAAGCTTGTGCTGCTTTTCTTCTTGTTGTTTGAATTTTTGGAAGTTTTGAAGCGTCTGAAGTTGAAGCAATACATTGGGATCCTTCAGTAGTTGCTTCAAGTTGTTGTTCTACATTAAAAATCCAAGAAAAGAAAAAAATTGTTATTCAAGGATTTTATATGAAAACGAAAATCAATTTTGATAAAAAGAATCACAAAAAATAATTATAGAAAAAAAATATTAGAAAAAAAAACTATAACAATAGTAATAATAAAGAAGTCTTGGATTTATGAACAGAAAGAAACAATAAAATATCAACATTTTATGGAAAATATAAATGCTAATTAATTACGTCAAGAAGATTCGGAACATGTGGAGAAGCAGATTTTTTTTCCTCCTCGTCCTCTTCACCGTAATCATAATCGAGTAGCTTTTTATTAAATTTAACTGAATCTGATTGAGTCATGGCCCCGGAAGATGATGATGATGCGTTTTCACTAGCCGTTTGCCTTATAAGCAATTGTTGTATTTGTTGCAATTGACGTATGGTGCTTTGATCAAGGGTACTTGCTTGTACCTTTTGATGACCAATCTAATAGAAACATTAACATACATTAGTACGAAAGTTTTTATTTATTTTTCAAACCATACAACATGTTAAATAAGTTGGAGATAATGAGATAATTAAAAAAAAAAATATATTATAAAACTCAAGCCTTGCGTTCAACAGAAAGCAAACTCCGAAAAACTTTCTCAGATTCTTTATTCTGGTGGGTCAAAAGTAAGATTTTCAGATAACAACTTAGTTGACAGTTTAGATTTTCAAATGGAAAAAAAGATGAAAATTCTAACCTAAGATTTTAATTGCCAAAACAAATGTGACATTCGAAGTTTAGTCGTTTTTTTTTGCTCAACTATTTTTTGTTTACCTACTTGTTTATTCGTATAATTTTTGTTTCGTGAAAGAACATTTAAACTGAAAATTTAAACAACCCAAACGATCGTAAAAAAAATTACAATCGACAAACCATACAATTTTAATTTGTCGATTGTAATTTTGAATGATACCAAATAAAATTGTACCAATTGAAATTCTAAATTAAAAATGTTTTTAACTAATTTTACTAATATCTATGTAGAATCGAAGGACGTGTCTATATTCAACCACGGTGTAGTTGGTGCAGGTGCAGGAAAAAATCTCTCAGAGAGAACCAAATACTGTTTTGAAGCTTTACACCGCATTTTGAGTAACATGAGTGAAAAAAAAAAAATGCGATGGATGTGGTGTTGCAGTTGTTTCAGTTGAAAATCTCCTATCTCCTGGCGTTTTGAAGATGTTATTAGTTTTGTCATTAAAAAGCAAAGTTAAAATAAATTTATTTTATTCGGACTCGAATTTTCAGTCATTATGTTTCTATCTGCAGCCTTATGTTTTTAGTGATTGAAATGCAAAGTTAAAATAATTTTATTTATTGACTGGAAACTCGCGTCCGAATGAAATTAATTTATTTAATTTGCATTTCAATGACGAAAGTGATAACATCTTCAAAACCCGTGAACTCTTGTCCAGGAGATTTTCAACTGAAACGACTGCAATTGGTTCTCTTTGAGAGAATTCTCAGAAATACGGTGTAACACCACCTACACCAACTACAGTTTGGGTGCATATATCATAATACCATTTAAATTTAACATAAAGTTAAAAGCCTTTCAATTCAACTCCCTTGAAATAGCTTGTATTGAATAAGTAAGTAACAGAATATGGAGCGGGGATTGGCGTATTTCTCTCAGCCGGTTGTGAGGAAATAAAAAGGGCTTACAATTTGGTCGATTCCAACAATTGGAAAAATTGTCAAACCGGAAAGGCGACACGAGTGGAAAAACATTTTTTTTTTTTTTGGATTTAAACCCCGAACCTCCCACGTTACAGATAGATACGCTAATCATTTCGCCACTGGTCACACTTCTTGTAGCTTGTAGTGTTTCTTTAATGACTTAATTGATCATACTCACATCAAGCCCTGCGTCTCTCCCGCTTCATTGTAAGCTCAAAATAGATGGACATCGATACATAGATCTATCGTGGTATCATAATGAGCCCAACGGGGCTAAGTGTGTTAGCCGAGCTGACAGCCATTTTAACCTAATTTAAACTTACCTAACTTCTAGCTTTTATTGAATGGTTTGAAAAAATCAAGGATCAAAAACTCGAAGAGATTTCTAGAGTTTTAGAACAAAAAAAACTGTCCTTCACCTATTCACCGACGGGAAAGAGAACAATCAGCCCTATCACAGATTCCATCGTAATCGAAAAAAGTCTAAGTTTCCCGATGTATGTAACTATCACATATTCCATTCGAAGTGGAACGAATTTCGAAATTCGTAGATTTGGTATCACCAAATCCGAGTGGAACGTAAATCTGTCGTCTAAAATATACGAAAGAAGTTGTGTTTGTAGAAAAATGTGAATGATCTGGCACATTTGGCGTAAAACAGCTGATATTTAGTGTTGCAAGCGGAAATGCTTTCTTCGATCCTATTCGGATTTTGTGAACACAAACTTGTGGAAGTTTTCTACGATGGAATCTGTGATAGGGCTGAATATTTACAATTTATTCGACCAAAATTCAATTTCAAAAGTATAGGCACACAAAAAGTTTTTTCAATAGTTACGAGTTTCTTCAGAGATTACTTGTCTGTTCTCCGCACCAAGGTAGCATACTTGCAGTCGGAACTTAATCTTCAAACGGTCAAATGGTCTTTTTGCTTTTAGAGCATTTTTATTTTCTTCTGTTTCTTCAATTTCTACTTTTAAGAACGTTTTGATGGAGGTGTCAATTTTATGGCTACTGAAATTGGGGAGTTCAAGAACCTATCGAATAGGCTATCCCGGATACCCGTATCTTTGATACCTTTTTAAAGGATTCAGGTATCTTTTTCCAGATTGCTATCGATAACAGCTGTGAAATATTAAAACTCAACTTTTAAAAACAAAAAAATATTCAAGATATCGTTCAAGAATTATGGAATTTGCTTTTTCGAATTCCCATGCAACTACATACTTTAATTCTGAAATTCATTTCACCAAAATAAAAAAAAAACATAAAAAGAAACAGAAATACGCTGACCACTTGAATAGAAAGGTATACCAATTATTCTCGGATACGTTTAGGTAGTTTTTGGTAGAAATGGATTTGCGTCTAAATGCTGAGCACGTAAACAACAAGAAAAAGCTATTCGGATACAATGGAATATTCCATACCAATTGGTTTTCAATTTCGAAAATTTTGGTTGTGTATGTAAGTTTAAGTGTATTGTAATTGGCTTCACATTATATTGCTCGTGCAGTCCCGGTGTAAGGGATCGTTTATCTGCAAACAAAAACTATCAATCGCCATTAATTTTTCTAAACATTAGGTTACCCGCTTTAGTTAAGAAAGAGGGGTTAAAATGAATTCGGCGAGAAAAAGGTTAAACTTTATGAATAAGCTTTTTCAATAATAGTTAATACAATTTTTTTAATCAAACTTAAGTAAAAGAACTTTCGAAATGGTGGTATGGCCAATAATGAACAGCCCAGAGTGGAGCTCTGTTACTTTCGGGGCGTTTAATTGAAACGCCTATAGTAATAAGGGTGAATATATGAAAAAAATTTCCTGAATTTTTCAAACAAAAATATTAATAGTTGACTCAATAGCAGCAAATCTTGAGAAGAGCTTTGGAAAAAAGTTGTCCGTCGGTGGCTGAACACTGAACAGCATAAGATTTGATCATTCAAAATCAAAATCAAAAATGCTAATTCAAAATATTTCTGAAAGGATTTTGTTTCAATTGGTTATTTTTTGGAACACTTAGAACTTAAAAAACACCGATTTTCGCCTTAAGAAGATACAAAAAAATATAAAATATCAAAGAAATCGGTCGAGCAGCTTTTTTAGTCAAACTCTTTACAGGCTTCAAAAAGAAAAAGGGTTCAAAACTGGATCAGAGTTACGAGTGATTACAGTTGTATATTTTCGGTATTTTGGGTTTGAATCTTATACCCTTATTACGATTGGCGAATCAAACGTTCGATGTGAGTTTTTTTCATTGGCGAACTAAAGCATTCGACATACTATGGTTGGCGAACTTCAAGGTTCGAGTTCGAAATTCAGAAGTACGTCAAAAAAAAAAAAAAAATATCAAACGTCAAATCACTATAATTTGCAAATAACAAAATTTCCACAAATAGAAAGTGAGAAATAAAGTAATAAATAATAAGAAATGATTAGTAGTATAGATTTATTATTTAATGATAGTGAATCTCACAGAAAAAAAAAATAAGAATGCTTCGACTCCGGAGGAGTATACGAGACAACTCCAACGTGTTGGAACTGCCTGATCATCTGTAGTAGGAACAATTATTTGTCTTTTGTGGAAATTCTTTTACAACTTCTGAATTTTTGAAGTTTCAGATCATATTTTAGACTGAATAAGGAGGCTTTTGTGTTCGTGCTAAGCAAATTAGAGGCAGAATTCCGAAATACAAGCACCTCTTCAATTCCTCCTATTGTGTAATTGGCTTGTGCTCTAAGATTTTTTGCGAGTGGGAGTTATCCGAGCAGCGTTGGAAATGATTTTGATTTAGGTTTGTCACATCCCTCTATTTCCATAGTGCTGAAGGAGGTGGTGTCTGCAATTGAAGACAAGCTATGACCTACCTGATCTACCTAGATCAGTGTATTATTGCAAAAGGCGTTTCACTCAACGCCTGGAAAATGATAGAACTCCAGACGCGACGATTTGTGTTAAATACAAATTCAAATCAAGCCTTTACTTTGTTCTTATTTCGAAAGTTATTTTATTAAAATATCAATTGTGGCACCTAAAGCTAACTGATTTTACTGGCATTCTAAAAAAAAAATTCTATTGTAATAAGAGCGAATAAGCCGATCTTTTGTTTGAAAAAATTTCTTAAAAGAAAAATTATACAATTTGTATGAAAAAAGAAACTTTCCGTTCGGAAGCGACGGAAAACTCCATAAGGCTTCTATGATTTTTCTCGCAAAACTATCTTGATTAGTAAAGTCCTTTCTCCATTATAATAAATAAAATTAAATGCGCTGGCACTACAGAGATCTGCTAGTCCAAAAAGTAGTTAACTCCTTATCGTTCGACTTCTTTTCACGTTATGGTTATTGTTCGACAAAAAATAACACGAATGGCATTCAATTTTACGAACGTTCGATAACCACAATAGGGTGAGACCATACTTCGAAAATCATTTGACTTTTTAGTCGAATCACAGGGTGTGAGTTCGTTAACCGTGATACCGATTTCTCACACTCACACGTTTTTTCGTTCGGCTCGCCAATCGCAATAGGGGTATTAATCTATTTGTACAGTTTTTAGACTCGTTACAAGCATATAAAACAATTAAAAAATCCAGAAATCGTTTTTTATAGCATGAAAATATGTTTTTGAGATTCGAACCTAGTAGCATCGTAGCAACTCTAAAAAAAAAAACCATTTGCATTTGATTACGCCTGTGAATATACAGATACAATGCCACAATTGTTGGCATAAGGTTGAATGTTTTTTCTAGCTCTTTACCCCTTACTCGCCCGAATGTAGCACTAGGTTTTTGCTGCGGCGA
The DNA here is from genome assembly GCA_914767635.1 of Melanostoma mellinum. Lineage (NCBI taxonomy): Eukaryota > Metazoa > Arthropoda > Insecta > Diptera > Syrphidae > Melanostoma > Melanostoma mellinum. Next base: position 231,088,314 of record OU612058.1, on the reverse strand, counting down.
ATTCAGGTAGGAAACAATTGACAGCTTTGTTTGCTACCTGGTAAAACATTTTTCCTCAAATAACAAGGCGTGTTGTTATTTAGTGGTTTAGTTTTTCGAGAGTAGAAAATCCAGATTTTTTTATTAAACAACTTATAGGGTTGTCAAGGAAACCTGGGTCAACCCTGGGTTAGAATCAACGAACGAATCCGATGGAAATAAATACAAATGTAAAATGGTTTTAATTCGGATATAAGTTTCTTTACTACATGAAGTCAAAAGCATGCGCAATATAGAAAAATTAATGAGTTGCATCTTTTGATACCCAAATGTAAATTTTTAAACAGACATCGAAATGCAGTTTATATTCAGTTGGATTTAACAAGACATGATTTTTATCTGTTTGTGTAAATACGAGTGTATGCATTAGGTGTTTAGGTTTTCACTACATACTTTCAATATTAACAGATTAACACTATTTTCAAAAGCAAGGTTTAGGGGCGTGTTAGAATAGCGCATTAATAGCCACAGCAACGCAAGCCGCAATGAGAATAAATCGAATCTGATTTTGGAATATTCTGTTTTAGTGCCATTTTTAGAGAATGCAATTGACACGTCTAAAGTTGTGTTCAACTTGACAGAACAGTAAAAATTTAAGTAGGGATCATTAACCGAAATGGCAAGCGGTCTACATTAATCCAAAGAATTAAAACCTAATCTCCATTTTCAGTTTTAGACAAGCTATGAAATGTAAGAAGAGGTCAATGTCCTAATGACATTGAAGAGCATATTTGTTGTTAAGGGCCAGGAAAACGACTCAGAACACATTATTGCTGGTATGTGGCTACCAAGAGTTGAGAGCCTGGCATGAAATATTTTTCATGCTTCCATTTGTATCAACTTTTTATGAGAGTTTTGTGAAATAGAAGGTTTCAATAGAATACTCATACTTGTAGACCAATCAAGACAATTTGCGATCAATTTCGAAGCAAGATCGGATTTGTTTTTAGAAAATGGATTGGATTCGATAAAAAAGTGTCATTTCTAAGGATTTTGAACAATCGCACTACTGGTGTTTGGATTCGCCTGTAACATCTCAATATAAGCTAAAAATTAAACCCAACTAAGAATTATTTGTTTTTGCTCAGTTTTTAGTAAATATTCTTTTCCAATAGACTGGAAAGTCTTTCTTACCGACAAATCGGGCAAGACCAACTTGTCTTCGCCACTTGACTGAATGTTCGTCATAGAATTTCCTCCGCCGCCTCCTCCTCCTCCGCCACCGCCACCACCAACATTGGACACATTTAAGCCATTTGAGTTTGATGATATGTCACCGGCACCGCTACTCTGGGGCGGTGGCATTTGATATATTGGATGGTTTGGATCAGCCAAGTCAAATATGGGTTGTATGACATCCGGTGCGAAGACATTGTTCTTTTGCCACAAATTCAGCACCCGAATAATGCGACTCTTATCATCAGGAGCACATCGAAACAAATTTGCAAATGTATCCTTCATGTTGCGTGCAAATCGAGCTGCAAACACATCTTTTTCCACTCCAAATTGATGACGAGATTGTCGTACAATTGAATCAATTACATACAATCCGGGTACCTTGTACTCTGGTTTGCACTTGAGTATGAACTTTTCAACACTTTGCACGACATGCTTGTAGAACTTGATGGCTCGCATGGCAGCTTTCGTGATAGCTGCCATCTTCGCTTTAGATATTGGCGGTTTCGATTCATAGAGCCCAGATAGCTGAAAATAAGAAAATGCAAAAAAAAAGAAATATGTTACTCAGAGCGTTCAATCGTATGCTACACGGTTTGATACTCCTCTTTTAAAAGAATTGCACAGAGGCGTATCACTGACAATTGTTTGACTTTCACTTCAACACTTGGATATGGAGCACACAAATTTATGCACAGAACTTCATTTTTTAGCGAAATTTTATATAATCTAGCTTTGACCGGGAGCTCCTCATTGCAGAATGCTGTTTTTTTCCACACCAACCTACCTCGGCATTAAAGGCAACAACGTTCTCCATTTTAATTAAAATATATGCATTATATCTTAAAGTACAAATTTACACAATTGTTTTGGTTTATTGTTTGATTTTTTCAATAGTTTTTTAAAAATTTGTCTGAGCAAAAAAGCTGAAAATTATCACTACTACGAATATCGTACTCAAATCAAAATGGAGGCTCTGAATTTTTCTTCGAAGTTGTGTTCGAATTTGTAGTACACGATTTTGCGTCTACGAACTACAAGTTGGCGTGTCATCGAAAAAGATGATTTGAAAAATCGCAGATAGATGGAGATTGTTTCAAGTTTATTAATTGTTCAGGTGAAAAGACTTGGGCAGCATACCTCCGTCAACTTGGTAGCGCTACACGAAATTCAATTTTTTTGTGCAAATAATTTCGAATTCATTTGGAAAAAATTGGAAAACAATTTTCGCAATTTGGAAATGTCCCAAAAAGGTATTTAAAATTTAAAATTTGGCGTAGACGTCGCAGCGCTAGCAATGAAATTGAGAACTTTTGGTGGCAATCGATCAGGGACAATTTTGAAAACACTTTTCACAATTTGGAAAACGATAGTTTTGCTAAAAAATGCAGAAAACAACACTTGTGAGCCGCTGCAGCTTTTTAAATGGAAAATTGAATTTCTACAGCTAAAATGCTAATAACTTTCTTTCTATACATTTCCAAACTACAAAACTTTTTTTCAATTTTAAAAATTCTTGATTGAATTTGGAAAACAAAAACTGTTCACGAAATCTGTGATTTTGGTACTATTTTAGTCAAAAATATTTTTGAATGCGTTTTTTATGGAAAATTTAATTTTTGCAACTAAAACTAGCTAATCAGCCTTATTATGAGTTTCACGTGAACAGCATTCCCCTTGAAAAAGATCCCATTTCACTTTTCCCTTATTATCAGTTTCGGGGGAAAATTTTCCATGTTCGAAAATATTCCCTTGAGCTATTTTTCACCGTGTAATGTAAAAACGTTGAGAGCAATTTATTTTCCTTATTTTCGTGAGGCGAACTAGTGAACAACAAAAGCGGAAAAAATAATTTTGTACAGGGGAAACTCATAATTAGCATTTAAAATTCCGGCCGAACAAAAATGTTCCTGGCGAAAACTCGTTCACGTGAATCTTATTATAAGGTTGAATACATTTTTTTCTATACTTTTCCAAAATTAGTTAGAGTGTGGAAAAAAATTATTCACCCTTATCACAGATTCCATCGTAATCGAAAAAAGTCTACGTTTCCCGATGTTGCTATCACATAATCCATTCGGAGTGGGACGAATTTCGAAATTCGTGAATCAGGTATCACTAATTCCGAATGAAACGGAAAAATGACGTCCTTTTCTACGACAAGTTTCTTCTGTCGTAGAGCGTAGAGCCATAGGCAAAATCCATTTGTTAAAGTATAAAAAACACATTTTGTATAAAACAAATTTACAAAATATAATTCTACTTAAGAAAAAACAACAAATAACTCCAGTTTACCAACTAACTTTTCTCTAAATTCCTGCATCTTTTGATTGAAATCCAAGTAGATTCAACTCTGTTTTTATTTCCTCCCAGAGGTTAACTTTTGGACGTTTAGCGTATCCTTTGCTATGTCTAGATTACAGGATAACATTTCATACAGCCTGTTGTTTGTTTGTTGTTTTCACCTTTAAAGAATATCGGTTATATAAACTCATATCAATGAATAAAATTTTTTCCGAAAGAAATTACATTTTTTCAAATGACTGTCTTTGTTATGCCCGTGTCCAAATTAAGCGAAATTGACAGATTTGGAGTGTAAATACTCGTAGTAGTCTAAAGATTGTTAAATTACTTTTTTATCTATTACCACTCAAAACAACACTTGAATTTTATCTGTAAACAAACTAAAACTTGGATTTCACAAATTATTTTATGGTTTGTTAAGCGAGAATTTGTATTTGACAGATTGGAAAGTACTCTGGGACCACTTCACAAAAATCCTCTTTTGGGAATTTATAACTTGATGAAGAAAATATTTGATTATATTCGACAGTCAAATTGTTTATTTCATATAATATTTAAGATTTGATCAATGATGCAGATCTATTTTAGCTTATTTTAGTCACAAAAAGTGCAAATAAATGAATTTTTACTAGAAAATAAAAATCGGTAAAGAAATGTGTTTGGGAAAAGTTAAGGGATTTTTTTTTAAGTTTAGGGATTTTTGTTTCTATTGCTTCGAGTACTTATTTTGACATAGGACAGCTGACTTCGAAAATGGACACCATTTTTTCTATCAGGCATTGGTTGCGTTCGGATTCTTACCTAAGACGAACTAGATTCCTTTCGTGACATTTGTTGTTAGTGTAATCCCATGTTAAAAAGCAGCTGACTGCAAAACATCTTTTGAGGGGAAAGCGATCCAAAGGTACCTTAAAAATCATGGTATAGCAAGCTACCCAATTTGAAATTTGAGAACAGCTGACTTGGATTCATTTTTGTTTTGCTTTCTGTCATAGTGCTTTGTTGCAAAATTGTTTTTTGTAAACATAAAATTTAAAATATGGTGCTCCTAATTAATCTAAACGACATTGCTTACGAAGTAAACGATTGTGAAGAAGTTTGCAATCGAATAATAAGTGGTTCGTGTTGTTTGCAATTTTTAAAACATATTTGGTTTGGTTTGTTTTCACTTCGATTTATCAGCTGTTTCTGATTTGACAGATACCTAATCTTAGGGTGGTATTCACCAAGAAATCTTAAACTAAGTGCCTCATAAACCTATTCACCGACCACTATTAGTGCAGATTTATGAGCGCTCATAACACTTAAGAGTGGTCGCTACCACTCTTAAGTTATGAGCGGTTGTTGTTTCAAATAACTTCGAAAATTCGAAATTTACTGACAGCGTCATTTGTGGTTGTTATTCAAAAATCAAAATGGAGCGAGGCACTAGGAAGTAAAACTATGAATTTATTAATTATTAATTATTTATTAATTAAAATGAATTAATTTTACGTTCCACCTTTTCTTAAATTTCCGAAAAATTTTTCTGTTTTTGACAATTGACACTGAAATTCTCGAAGTAGTTCGAAAAGTGTGCGTTCAGAGGCTCAACACCCTTATTTTTCGAATATTCGAATTAGCTTAGACTAGACCCTATTATTGCTTGGTGAATAGCACATCCCAATTTAAAACTAAGAGCCTCTTAGCTTTAAGAGCGCTCTTAAGATTGTTTGGTGAATACCACCCTTAGTCGTTCGAAAACTTAAGGGCCAACTATAATGCACTTAGCTCAGCTTAGGCTAGTGTCAAAAACCAGACGAAAAGTTTCCGAAAGTGTTCGTTAAACAAAGAGCAACTATAATGGATTCTGGCTACTTAACATGTAAACATGCGTTGAGCTGATTTGAGTTCAGTTGATACCACAGAAGAGATACACAAAAAAAAGGCAAACCACACCACACAATGTAGACAAATGGCAGTTGCGGAGCAAGAGAAGTGTTTGTTTTCTCTCTTCTTTTCTTCCCCTATGGTTGATACGCTTTAAATTTGACATTTACGTAAGTTCGAGCCAATCCAATGGCTCTTGCTTAATTGCGCGAAAGTGAGCGAAATTTAACGAAACTGAGTAGAACGTCTATTATAGTTACTGTCATATAAAATAGTGTATTGGCTCGCTCGCGTAAGTAGGCGTAAGTTCGGCAAAGTGCATTATACACCCCTGTTCTGATTTTCGTTCGGATACCATATCCTCCCGTTTTAGAATTTTTGCGGTTCTCAATTCCGAATCCGCACGTTTTCAATTCGCTTATCATTTTGTTGGCGGAATTGAATCCGGTTAATGAATTCTGTAGAGCATTATTTATTGCTAGAAATGAAAAATAATAAACTATATTAGCACTAACATGCAATAAAGCTGTAAATAGTTCCAATAAACACAAAAATTTAATTTCCACCACGTTTTTGTGACAAAAAATCAGTAGTGAATCCGTTCGGAAATAAGAACACACTTTTTAAATCCGTACGGATTCAATTTCGGTTTCCGTTTTGAATCCGTACGAAAATCAGAACAGCCATGATAGTTGGCCCTTTAACCCGGATACAAAGGTATCCTAGTTATGCTACCCATTTTTTCTCGAACGCACCCAATGCTGTTTTCGAATTCGTTCGGAATTTGTGATTGCTTTTTGTCGGGATTCGTATCGTGATTTTTCACTCGGGGATTTCTCCGAATGGATTTCATGATAGGGGTGATTAGCATTTTAGTTGTAAAAAATTAATTTTCCATAAAAAATATGTACAGCGGCTCGCCAGTATTGTTGTTTTTGCATTTTTTATCAAAACTACCGTTTTCCAAATTAGAAAAAGGCCCTTATTGCAAAAATCATTTGGCTGTCGATAAACGATGGTTGTCGATAGTCACCATCGAAAATGAAATTTTGGTATTGCGTATTCATTGTTCGATACTTTCAATTTTGAATTTGGTCGTTGTATTTTTTCGTCGACTATCACTGCAAGTAACTCAAATGTCAAGTATAGGATTTATTCAGAATGAATATTTTTATTATTGCCTTGTGAGGGAATGGAAGGGACCTACAATTTTTTGCCGGTTTCAAACGGCTAATCGAGAAAGCGCTCTTCACGGCAATGAATACTTACGGAGCATTTGCCAATTCCTCTCTAAACGCGATACCTCCTGTGGAAAAAAGCCTCTGTTGGGATTCGAACTCGAGCCTCTGGATTAACAGGCGGACATGCTATCCATCACACCACGGGTACCACGTCGATAAAGATACGCAATACCAAAAGGAAAATTTATCGAAGCTATCGACCCTTGTCGCATCGAATGCTAGGCGACACTTTAGATTCAGCAATAGCCTCACTTTTTTGCACGCGGATATAAGCCTGTTCAAATTAATGCTTGCTAATAACAATAGCGAGGATAAACATCCCCCTCATTTCCTAAGCGGATATAAACCTCAAATGTTTCCTTTGTTGGTGTAGATGAATTTTTTGAAATATCACTAATTGAATAAATACTCATACGTTTGACAAGAAAAAAATAAACACAACCTTTCAAGCTCAATGAAAAATGGTAGATAAAGAACAGGGGCAAGATTTTTTATGAGCGTTTTTTTGGCTTTAGCTTATATCAATTGGAAGTTGCGGGCAAGAGAAGTAAACGAATTTCATGTTTTTCTTTCTATAGGCCCATTACGCTGTGTTCAAAATCATTGCCTATCGAGGTAACCGTCGCAGCGAAGCTTTCTCCGCAACGGATCTTTTTCCGTAGATTCAATTTTGCTTTGAAGTAGTCGTGGTAAGAAATTTTTCACAAATGCGGCAATGCATTGCATTCCCAAAACTAAAATCTCCGCAACAAAAACTTATCGGAGAACTACCACGAAGCACAAATGTCTCCGGTCGGAGAGAATTCCGCTGCGACGGTTACCTCGATAGGGCCAAGTATTGACATTCTAAATTTTGGGTCCCCCTCTGGCAAGTTCAGTGATTGAAGGATAGCGGTTCTACTATCGTCTTATAATTGTTGGTAGCTTTTTCAAGTTTTTAAAAAATTTTCTTATAGCCCTGTTATGATTGTCAAATCATCAAAGCCTTACCGTCGGAGCGGAGTTTTCTCCGCAACGCATCCTTTTTCGGAGATTTAAATTTTGCTTTGAAGTAGTTGTCATCGTAAGAATTTTTTTACAAATGCGACGACGCTTGCATTCCCAAAACAAAACTTTCTGCAGCAAAAACTTATCGGAGGATGTCGGATCGGTTGATCAGAGAACTACCACGAAGCAAAATGTAGAAAATTCAGCTACGACGGTTACCTCGATAGGGCTAAATAGCTTCTCTGGTTGCTTGGTAACAGCATTACAACAGAACAGAAGATCAATGTAGGAAAATTAATTAGTTTAACGCGGCTATGAGAAAAGAAAATATATGAGGATTTATTAAATATTCGCACTTACACTCTTCGCAATACATTCAGTTTCGTAAAACTTTTCCAGAACCACATTCTTGGCTACTTACTATTTCTTTTTCATCCCTTTTGAATATTTTTTCTGGTCTATTGTCTTAACTATTAGGATAATTAGCAACAATACGTAAAACAGTGTTCTTAACGCTTAAGACATCAACCTTAACTAATTTGCCATTATTCCTATTTATTGAACTAAACAAACGAGAACTTTATTTAACTTATTCTCTTGGCAAAAAGGTGTCGATTAACACTTAAATTATCTTTATGCTACAAGGTATATGTCATGTAATTACATATAATGAAAGAATGATACGCATGCGTCAATAAAAAGTTTGCTCGATGTATATTTTTAACAAATTTAAACAATAAAAAAAAAAATTAAAGTTAAAAAGGTGAATGAACAAAAGGCAAAAGGCCATAAGAAAGACCTTTGATCAAGTTGGGATTAGTAATATTGCCACAAATTAATTATGAACCACCGAGATGTTTCAATATCTGCCATAAAATTCATGTGTACTTTTAACAAATTGAAAGTGTTATCCAACTTTTAGATTTCTTTCTGAAGTTGAAAAACATCGCACATATTTACGTACTCCTTAATGCAAGATCATGTTTGACTTTGAGCTAAAATGTAGGTGTGTAAATAATAGCTATGAAGTATTATTTGTTCACAATCAATAGAAGAGGTTGTAAACTTGTTAAACTGGTAACGATCCTAAACCGAAATAGTACTTGAAAACTATTTTTGTGTTTACAACGCGAATGAACTTAACAACCTAAAATTGTATTGTGTGACCTAAGAAAATCATAAAAAAAATATATATTTTCATTTTACATCTATCTACGCTAACGTAGAGATCTATTTAAAATTACATAGAGATGATCCATTATAGTATAGTTATTTGTTATATGTATATGTTTATCTTGAGTTTTGTATCTTTTTTTTTTTTCATTATGCAGAAGATATTGATTAAAACGACAAGTTCAATTTAAGCGTTGAGAAATTGGGATTTTCTTACGGCGACGCCGATGCATTTGTTGCCTTTCCCAGTATTCATAGTAACGTTCTTGTTTCAACCATTCTTGGTACTTGTACCACCATTCTTCCCATTTAATGTAGTCCTGTAAATAAAAAGTAAACAAGTTAAAACAATATTCCAATAAACAAGAGTGTCCTGTCTTTCCGAATCTTTTAGTAACGACGACTTCAATTGTAATTTTAAACACCTTCATTACTCACCTTTAAATCTAAGTCGCGAAGATACCCACGATTTTTGTAATATTCATAGCGAACGCGTACATCGTCCCACGATAGCATACCCGACGGCGCGGTTGTGGCCAATTCTTCGGGAAAATGACCAACCGGTGCTGGAGAATACGAATAGCGACGCGGCGGAGACTCCAGTCCTTCTTCGATCATTACTTTCAGCGCTCCGCCAGTAGAATCTTTTGTAATGCGCATGTTTTCCATATTACTACGATCAATGCTCCATTGTGCCATTTTACCAAAACGTTCTGATAACGTTAAGCGAGTTGTTGCCGTAAATGTTGGCAATGAGCTTTCACTATCTGAACCAGAATCATCAGAGTCAGACGACGTACCATGTTTTTTGCGTTTTTCACCTTCAATCTTAATTCGTGCACGTACCTTAAAGTAATAAATAAGAACAATTTCAATCATTGGCCATTGAAATTCAAAAAAATTGTTGTTTTTTTACCAACTTATCGGAAGCGTCCTTCTTTTTTTTCTTAGAAGCAATTGATTGCTCAGCGGGCTCTGGAGGTCGACTTTTCAAACGAGGATCTTCAGGCGGCGAATGGCGACCCATAAAACTGATTTTTGTTTGTTTGAGAACTCCCTCGGATGGAACTCTTTCGTTTAGCATATCGCGACTACGTTCTCTACTGAGGCGACGCAGCTGGTAAAATAGTTCAAAATAAGGTAGGTACATAAAAATATATGCATAAAAAAATGTCGTATTTGACTTACCTTTTCTTCCCTGTATTTTTCACCGCGAACTTGGGGCGGAGTTGATGGACGCACGCGAGATGATGAGGGTACAGGATTAGGGGGAACGCCCCTATATTGCATCGGTGGACGCGAAACAGGAGGACCACGGCCGGGTGGACCTTGTTTTGGAGGAGGCGAACGAGGGCCTCCAGGACCGCGCGGACGCGACAAAGATGTTGACCTGTAAAAAGTAATAAAATGTTGTTACTTTTTTATGGAAATGTGTAAATAAGTAAAAAAAGTATATTTGTTCATTGAGACCTCAATTTAATCTAAATAGGTCGACACTGTAAGAACAACTTCTGGAGTTCTAAAAATGTCTGATGAATAAAAGTTCTATAAAAACGGTCACAGCGTCAGCAACAATATTTAAAAGATATAACGTAGGGCAACAACTCTTTGGACCAACGTTTAATCACACTCTGACGAATAAAGCTTTTGCAGTTATGGAATAGAGGTGTGTTCGGAAGTCAAATTTTGGATAAAATATAACTTCCAAATCAACAAAATAATTTATTCTTTTAAATTTCGAGTTACTTATAAAGTCATCATTTTTGAAAGCATTCTTTATTCTAGCAAAGGTCAATACTTTGTATTTTTAGAGTTCAGTGAGTGTGAGACTGTTATTATTGCACCATTATTGTGGTAAATGATCAATACCAGATTGCAGTTGAATGTGATCAGCATTATTTTTGTATGAAAACGAGATTTTCGCATCGTCAGCATATAGATATAAATCACAGTGTCTTATCACAGAAGGTAGA